>CAJNIZ010043719.1:25195-46819 GCA_905231905.1 Symbiodinium pilosum
GGTTATATTAGGGGTTATATTGGGATAATGGTAGGGGTTATATCAGAGCTTATATTGGGATAATGGAAAAGAAAATGGAAACAACAATTCAGGGTTTAGGGTTTAGGCTTATAGTCTCCCTTAAGTAGATAGAATATGGGGTATATAGGGATCTTATTAGAATATGCCCAAAGCCATATTCTATCTACTTCAGGGGGACTATTGGGTTTTAGGGTGTTAGGGTCTTAGGGTTTAGGGGTTAGGGCTCACAGTTTAGGATGTAGGGGGCCCAAACTTGGCGTTGAATACCCGCACTGGGCATCCACCCTGCAAAAGTTGGCCGAGTGGATCCTAGGATTCACCTGCTAAGAAGACCAGCCTAAACCCTAAACCCTACGTAGCCCTAAACTTGACAATCTCACCATCGCCTTGACATCCCTAAATGAGCCACACTCTAAACTCCTGGTATCCCCCTTAATAACCTCTGTAGTAACCCAACATATTCCCCCCTTCAAGGAGTTTAGACTACAGCCCAAATGTCCGTAGGGTCGCTAAAGGCGACTGACTGTGAGAAACTAGAAACTTCACATTCAATTTTTCAGGGGGCCCAATAGCCTTTCATTAAGAGATATAGTCCCCCTTAAGTAGATACAATATGGCTTTGGGTATATCAGAATAAGATCCCCATATACCCCATGTTCTATCTACTTAAGGGGGACTATATACCCTAAGCCATAATATGACATGAGGCATCCTAGTATCGCTTAGGGTATCAAGCCAAGCAATGACCCAGAAAGGGTAACCCCAACTCCCTTGTCGAGGACCCGATTGTAGCCATGCATTGAGCTTCAGCGTCCCAATTTCAGGGATGGTGACGCCAATCCTCTTTCTTAAAAGCCCAAACCATAGACCCATATAAACCCTTGGCCTTGTACTGGTTCGTGAACTTCTTGTTGACATACTGGTTCATCAACGAAGTCTTTCCCACCCTGCCGTGCCATGCGCTGGGCTTGCTAGTCTTCGCAGCTTACACTATCGGGTTACTCTTAGGGTCTGGAACACTTGCAAAAAATGACAGGATGTTGCAATGGTAGCTTACCAAAACAGTCCCTATGGAACCCCTGCAAGGGGTCCTCTAATTCCCATATAACCCCTGCATGTTCCCAGAATTTCTTGATTACCCCAGTTTTGAAAAACTCCCAAATTCAAGTAAGCAAAACTTACCTAAACCCTAAACCCTTAAACCCTAAACCCTAAGCCCCGAGACGCTTCCAAGACTTAGCGAGGATTTTTGGGAGCTATGCTCCAGCAGCCCTAAACCTTAATTCTAAACCCTAAACCGTAAACCCCTTGCAAATTTACCTAGGTCACATAGGGGGTTCCTAAGTGGTAGGGTGCATAAGCCCGCTTACAAGCCGTTGCTAAGGTCGCTTGAAACTCTAAAGCCCTAAACGCTAAGCTTTCAACCCTTTACCCTAAAACGTAAACCCTAAACCTTTAGCCATAAAGCCTCCGAGTACCATGCCTGGGCTGGTAATTCTTGAGGCTTGTGCAGAAGAGGTGCCATGCAAGTCAAACTTTAATGATTCCATATGGGAGTTTCTCAAAATATGGGGCCCTTAGGGATTTTAGGTATATAATACGGGGCTTATGGGCGCCCTGATTCGGGATGACAGAGGTGACATATTTAGAAAACTCCCATATATAGACTGAAAAAGGCTTCTGGCTCTTCAGGGGCACAACCCCGAACTGCAAACATTAGATGGTCTAGCAATCCACTGGCTTAGCTTAGGAGGACGCCCCACCCTGTAATAGTGGTATATTAGGAATATGCAAGAGGAACCTACTATAGTTACTATGATCCCTTATACTGTAGTCTCCTTAGACCTATAGTAAAAAATGTGCTTTTAAAAAAATCCTTAGGGTTATACTATAATTGAAATTAACAATACATCCTGAAGAGACTGCAGTATAGTCACTTTACCGGGGGGGCGGGGGTCCACCTAAGGCTGAGCCTTTCTTCATGCTGTAATCACAGGTTGTCTCTTTACAGATCTGGGTTTAGGGTTTAAGGTTTAGGGTTATGTTTTGGTTTAGGGTATAGGGTTTAGCGTTTGGGGTTAAAGGTTTACGGCTATGTTTTTCGGAAGGGAGTTACAGCCCCCAAGCCCTAATCCCATTAGGGGTCCTGCTAAGGGCTATATATAACCATATTATAAATATTATCCAACTGTTACTGAGGGGGGGGGGGCAGTACCCAACCTTAGCCCTAGATCCCTAAACTCTGCAGCCCTGCTGTCTTGTCACCCTACTCACCGAAGCGGCAATCCCCCAAAAAACATTGGCCTCCCCCAAGCGAGTAGCGTTTTTTTATGGTGGCTAAACCCAGTAAGATTATATTCCTTTTATAAATACTATACCCCAAAAGGAAGATAGAATCTTACAGAAGCGTCCTCTATATTGGGTACCATAGTATCCCCAAATAAAATACTACTCAAGCAAACATGGAAGCTCCTAGGGTGCCATTTTGCAAGGACAGAAATCTTTTTCAAAAGGACCCTAAACCCTAAACGCTAAACCCTAAACCCTAAAGACAGAAATCTTTTTCAAGAATCCAAAGGACCCTGACCCCAAAACGCTAAACCCTAAACCCTAAGGACAGAAATCTTTTTCAAGGGTCCCCAGCAACTTGGGAACAGAAAGGTCCCCCTTCTTGAGTAAAGCTTTACCTTATAAAGAACTTCGGACACCCAGAGACGGGAAGCAGGGCTTACTCCACACCCCAGTCAATGGTAGGACCCTCTTTGGGTGGGAGATTCCATGAATAGTGGGACCCCAGTGTAGACCCCAAAAAACTATAACCCGCTCTGAATCCAGTTGAGGGCATCAATTTAAGGTTTAGGGTTGAGGGCTACAATCTAGGGTTTGGGGCTTTGGATTTGGTGTTTAGGGTTTGGAGTTTAGGATTTGGGGTTTAGGGCGTAGAGTTTTAGGTTTAGAGTTTAGGGTTTGGGGTTTGGAGTTTAGGGTTTAGGGCTTTACGGAAACCTCCCCAAGCCCTGAAACCTCCAACCCCATGGAGCACCCGCTGTCTCCGAGGATGATGACTTTCAGCAAGACCTTCTTTTTGGCAGACATGGCCTGCGAGGAGATCTCCGCCCAAGGGCTCAGGAAAAGAAACTGGAAATTACTTACTCTGTAGGGCTTAGGGCCTAGCATTTAGGGTCTAGGTCTAGGATTTAGGATTTAAGGTTTAGGATTTAGGGTCTAGGGTTTAGGGTTCAGGGCTTAGCAAGGAATTCGAGAGGATTTGGGGAGAAACCTAGCCTGTGAAGTCTACACATCACACCTACTTAACTCCTGGGTGCTTAGGAGGGAATGGAGGAATGGATTCTAAGGATTATCATTAGGAATTAATTATATATGGACTACTATAGGGATCCATTCCCCCACTCCCAAGCACCAGGGAGTTTACCCCTGAAGTCTACAAGTGGCGCCTACCTTCCTGGGTTGCGGCTAAGGAATTTAAATGAAGTTGCCAGAATATGGGTATATAGGATTTCGGGCGTAGGGTTCAAGTTAATTACCGCAATATGGGTATATAGTAATCGTAAATAAGAAAGTTTCCTTAACAAAAAGTAGCGGAATCTAAGTTCCTGAACGGCACCCCTGCTTGGGGCTATGTGGAGCCCTGGAATTTGGGGTGCATGATAAGGAGTTTTGTTGGGGTGAGCAGAATTTTGATATACCCGTACGACCCTAAATCCCATAATTACGCGGAATTTCGTAGCTAGGGGTCAGGCTTTAGGGCTTAGGGTTTAGGGCTTAGGTTGGTCATGGAGGGTCAGGGGATGTAGTAAGTAGCTTAATAATGAGGACAACTGGGGCCATAAACTTGCTCATAGGGCTTATAAGTATACTTACCAAGTCTCCCCGACCCTCCGAGTACTGTATACAGGGTTTTGGGATCGGGGGACCATGAAGACCAAGGACCGCAGGACAAGGGACTTACGTGCTCGCGCATCCTACCGTCACCAACGCAATAACCTCTGCGCGCTCCAAATGGCTCTACGCACCCATGCCTGGCGTATACAAAGTCCACGGCGTCGGTCTTTGTCAAGACGAAGATCCTTGCGCGCAGCTCAGCGATGGCTATCGCCGCGACGGCGAACAACACTAGTGGCAGCCGACCTGACGCATATGAACCATAATCTAAACTCCTAGTATCCCCCTTAATAGCCCCTATAACACTCCCCTATATAATCCCCTATATAACCCCTTTTAAGGAGTTTAGACTATGGCTCATATGCTGCCGCGAGGACTACTGGGATGAAGCCATGCAGTTTAGTGATTAAGACTAGGGCTTTTTTGGGGGGTTAAGCCCTATAGCCTAAACCCCTAAAGCCTAGACCCTGGAACCTCAACCCTGATGAGCCTAGGGTAAAAGGCTGTAGGATGGATTCACATTATGATTCTGCAGCAGTTCAGACCCTGAAATTTAAACCCCAAATCCTAAACCCTAAGCCTTAGGCCTTAGACCCTGAAACCTTAGACTGTATTGCTTCAGGAACATCAGCATGAGCCGCCTCATGATGAGGCACTCCGCGGGGAAAAAGGGACCCGCCGTTTTGAGACAACCCCCAAGCAATCCGAAACCTCTTGGTTTGAACTCCACCGCTTCAACGAGCAAGGCTTGAAGTTGGAGGTTTAAACCATGGGCCCCTCGCATGGACCCTTAACACTGGGATGCTTATATACCTATTGTATACCCTATATGTACCCTCAAGGGTCCCTAGAATCTCCCTGAAAGGCCTAAGGGCCCATATTAGGGGCCCATAGTTCTGACCTTAGATGAAGAGTCACTCCCCTAAGCTTGTGCAGGGGTAATGTGGCGTTGTATGGGGCTTATGGCCTTAGGACTTAGGCTCAGGGTTTAGTTACAGATACAAGAAAACGATATAGTACCCTAGACCCTAAACCACCCTAAACCCTAAGCGCCACGGACTGTATAGCCTACAAGGACTCTTCAGGGTAGACATTGCACGTAAGAAGCAATATACACATCGTAGCTTCTCAAACCATGGGGTTTAGGGTCTAGGGTGTGTACCTTTATAAGGGGCCACAGATATGTATCTCGAAGCTATTCTAGGTCAGGTAGGCATAGTATTAACCACTGGTAGCATCCACGAATTCTCTACAAGGATGTAAGATATACTCCGCATCTATCTGAAATTGACCCTCGGCGTGCTCAGCCCCTAAACCCTTAAACCCTAAACCCTAAGTCCCTCTTCTTCCAACCCTGAGACTCACGCTGCAGGTGATTGGGTTGAAGTGTAGGGTCCCCGGCTACACCCTACCTGGACCACCAAAGTATGCAGTGGCCGTTTTGACTGTTTGCATGAGCTTGGGACCATCATTTTATCTGCTTTTGAGAAAAACCTACCTGGACCCCAAAAGTATGTAAAATAATGGCCTTTATGGCTGTTATTATGGGTTTAGGGCTATTATTTTACATACTTTTGGGGTTTAGGTAATCCCAACCCTCTCCCCCACAAAAAAAGGCGGTGGCCTCAATCAGAATGCGGGAAGTTCACGAAGATTAACACTTCGGCCCCCCACGACGCTGCCAAAAGGGGCTTCGTCAAACATGCTGTGATGTTTGGCGCGCTGTCGGGTGTGGGGATGAAAATTCAAGGGCTTATAAGGGCTCAGTTTCAGGGTTGAGGGTACACCCTAAACCCTAAACCCTAAGCCCTAAACTCCTAAGCCGCAAACTCTAAACCCTAAGCCCTGAACCATAAGGCTTTCAGGGCGGGGCTTTGGTAGTCACGCAAAATGTCAAGGTATGGCGTTAAGGGTAAATCTTCGGGGTTTGGGGCTTTGTGGAGGTGCGAGCATGGCAGGAATGTGGCCATCTGGCTGATGATTTACGGGTTTGCAGGTTCCAAGTATACACATGATATCTATAGTGAGTCCTATGTCAAAAGTCATACCTATAGTGGGCCCTAAAGTCTAAAGTCTGTTAATACTATATCCATAGTGAGCCCTAAAGTCTCAAGTCTGCTAATGTTACCTGAGTTGGGCTATTTGGATCCCTGGGGCACACTTAACCCTACACCCTAAACCCAATTTTGTTACAAGGAATCCTCACATGTGAGGTGCACCGTCTGAGGCCTGGTAGCCTTTAGATCGTAACGCTGCGCTAAATGGAGATCTCCTCATGTTTCCTTGGATTCTTGGATTGGAAGTTTAGGCTTTAAGGTAATGACTCCTCGCATTCTGTGGACATCCTGCGACACCTGCCGCAAGACACAGCCATACGAATCTTATTATCGTTGCGAGGCCCCAAAGTCAAGGGCTCTGTTCAGGAAATGTTCAGGGTGTACGCTTGCAAGCAACAAGCACGATTCCAAGGTTTGGGCTATGTTTTTCTCCCTCCATTTGTAGCTTTAACATAGGGTTCGGGGTTCAGAGAAACTATAGTCCCTTGTCGCAGCCCTGCAGATAGGGGGCCGTAGCAACGGAGACCCAAAAACAAACCGTTAGTTTGACAGCTCCCCGTATATTGCTTTCTCCAAAACAAAAGTCCCTTATGCCATGGAAGCCCGCTAAGGCCCCAAGCCCTGGCGGCTTTACAGAGATTATACAGGGATTAGGGGTCATGGGAATTAAAAAATATGATCCTTATTGGAAAGCATCTCGGCCCCTGAGGCCTACACCCTAAGCCCTTCGTTGGCTTGCTTTTTCCTATCGAACAGGCTTGGCATGAAGATCCCGCATGTTGAAGAAGGGTAGATCCTGACGCAGCTTCGCATGATTCAGGGGTTCCGGCTTTAGACCCTAAACCCTAGACTGCCGATATTAGGGGACCTGAACCCAAAACCCTAAACCCTTGGCATTGGGGGACCCTAGACCCTAAAACCCTTCACACTAAACCCCATGTAGGCGCTTTTACGGTGAAGAAAACAAACGTCTACAAAGCGGCGCTTCACAGGTTTCATGCGAGATTGCGGGGAGGGAATACGGTGCTCCCCACTTGGGTAGGGTTTAGGGTTTAGGGTTTAGGGTTTTAGGGTTTAGGGTTTAGGATGTAGGCGCCTAAATAATGACCTAAACACTTTTGAGGTCCATGTGAGGTGCGTACGTTACGCCATACTTATACACGGAATCGCACTGTCGCATGCTAGCGTTGACATTTGGGGACTGTATCCGCCTTAATTTTTTTTGGTATCCGACGCAACTGAGTACTTCTCTCTGCAAAAACAAAGACACAGATCACTTTCTTAATGCCCGTAGTCTTCCCTATGTGGCTGAATCGTTTCAGGTGACCCTTTCAAAAGTGTTACGCTGAGACGTCCTAAGTGCTGCGCACACACTTGACTTACTGGCGCCTAAGGGGGGGTGGGGAGTGAATATAGGGATTACTATAAGGTTTTTTGGGGGGGTGTATAAAGATTTCGGACTTTGGTTTAGGATTTAGGGTTTAGGGTTCAGGGTTTCAGGCTTAGGGTTTAGGCCTTAGGGTGTAGGGTCCTCGGGACAAGTTTAAGGATCCACTCCCCTTCGAATCACGAGATGGCCCGCCCTGGGTACACTGCATTTGGCTTGGTCCATACCATCTGTTTGGCAGAATAGAATCGGCGTCTGTCCATCATAGATATTCTCCGTCTGCAACAATTCTTGCACCGCCCAATCCTTTGTGACATTGTGGATGTGTTCTTTGTACTCGTGCACATACTGCAATTTCTCTTGCAAATCCTCAGCTGTATCCAACACACAGATGAATATGATTCAGAGTATATGCCAAGCACACTGTAGGCAAGTCACAGAAGCCTTGCGAATGTTCTCTTTCAGCTCTTGACAGGTATCACATTCAGGGAATAGGCTAGGAGAACGAAATGGCAAGCATCCTGCCCATTTGGACTGGTAGCGGTCTTTGAAAATGGAATACCTAGGTACATGGCATATCTTGGATACTGAAACCATATGAGGATTTGTCAAATGATTTTGCTGCAAAAGCAAGTGGAGGCTGGCGCTGCTCACAACGTTCCTCACAATGTCTAGGCTAGGGCTTAAGATCTACTAAACCCTGAACCCTAAACCGCGGGAAGTCTAAGTTTCAGATTTCAGAAGGTAACTGACACAAATCCTGCGCCGCTGACCACGGCACTTCAAGGAGAAGTATGGGTGAAGGGTTTAGGGTCTGGGGTTTAGGTTTAGTCCATGGGGCTTAGGCTTAGTCGATACCTATGGCTGGGCTTGCAAGCCTTACTTATCTTCGCCCCAATTGAACTTGCTAAGTTTATCCCGACTACAGGTACGATTACAACGTACCCTAGTTGAATGAATAGTGACCAAGACACATGAGCCTCGAAGTGAGCAGCATCTAGGGTCTAGGGTCCTCTTATAACATACCATACCCAAAAGGAGGACATAATCTTACTCTGTGCTGGGGACTCTAGTATCCCCCAATAAGCTACTTCTCAAGTAGGATTTGGGGTGTAGAGACCAGTTGCACGTCCAAGAACTGAAACCTCAAACCATAGGCATACTCTCCAGAATTTGTAAGAGGGACCACTGCCATCTCCTTGTAACCTGCAGATATTCCTAGGGTCCCTTGAGGCACCATTTTGTAAAACTCCTATACCCCAACTCAAAGGAGCATTCAAGGGGTCCCCATGGGTTTAGGGTTCCCTACACCCTAAACCCGAGGACCTCCCTAATAAGTTTCAAGAACGTCTCCTATTGTGGAACCCCTTAAGCCCCGAAACCGTGCTGCTCAGTTGCATGCGCCTTATTTCCCTAAGTTGGCCCTAAATCCTAAGCCCTAAGAAACCCTAAATCCTAGACTCTAAGCCGGAAATCCTTAAACTATAATAAGTTTGGGAATTCCTCAACCACCAGTGTCCTTGTTCTCGTTGCAGCTCTTCAGCATTGCTAAGGCATCGGGGTCGCGCGGATGCATGACCTGGTTTCGCGCTGACGGTTTAGGGGTTATAGGGGATTGTGGTTCAGACGCAAGGGGTAAGGATCTAGGGTCTAACGATCTTGGTAGGTCTTTTCTGCCAGACTAATACGGCAATCTGCAGGGGCAAGCATGAACAACCCCCAGTCCCAGTAGTCCACATATGCAACCACAACGCTTAGCATAGCAAAACCGCGTTACATGAGACCGTTTAGGGGCGGGTGGGTTGCTTGAGTGGCGATGTCTTAAAACCATGAGATCAAGCAACGCAGGGCAGAAAGCCTAACCTAAACTCTAAACCCTAAACCCTTAACCTCAAGAGAGCTTAGAGGATCGGGCTTTTGGGTTCAGAGGTTTAGGATTCAGAGTTAAGGGTCGGGTTTGGGGTTGAGGGCTTTGAGAGCGCCAAGTTGCACCACAGATCAAAATGCAACCCTCACCTGCAACCTTTCAACATCCATCCAGGCCACCAGTCGAGACGGATCTCCTGTTTTTAATAGGGATTTACCCTTTTTTGGATTTAGGGCTTAACTTTTGTTCTGGGCTCCCTTTCGCCTGCAGATCTCAGCACTAAAGGCCCTTTACAGGGCGGGTGGCCTTTCAATAGTCTCCAGCCTCAGCGTCCTCAAAAAACACAAGCTGTAGGAAGTAATCCCTAAGCCCTAAGCCCTAAAGGTTGGTTTGGGATTTAAGCTTAATACCACTATTATTTCTAATACTACTCATATTACATTATTACTGATATTACTAAGGATATTACTGATATTACTATTATTATGATTACCCTTATCTTTATAATCAGTATTACTAAGATTACTGTCAATATTACGATTTTTTGAAATCTTCGAACTCCAGCCCTGACTCTCTGGCCGCTGTAGCCAGGTGCACCGTGTGTCCCAGAGAGTCCCATCAGAATCTCAGGTATCCTGAATCCTAAGTGTTTTTGGAGCTATGGTCCGCGGGCCTAGAGAGGACCACGAAGAGGGACACTTGGGTTTAGGGCTATGGGTTTACGGTTTAGGGGTTTAGGATTGGGGGGAGTGTTTAGATGAACCTTCTTGCCAAGTGCACAAAGGACCGTTGCCAATGGCTGCAGGTGCCTACTTGGAGGTTCATGGGACTCAGGTTCAACTACTTGGAACTGGAGATATTTCCCGACATATAATTGTATTAGCCAGACAGGCCCAATTGGGGGGGCTTTAAGTGGGCTTTCTAATCCCAGTCAGAAGCCGCTGCTAAGCCCCATGAACCTCCAAAACAATAATCCTAAACCCGAAACCGAATGTAAACCGTGTTTCTAGAAACTATCTCTCTAGTAGAACCATTAGGTTGGGAATGAATTAGGCTTCGGCACTAGAGGTTCTATACAAGTATATGTAATTTGGGGTTATGGATCCCCACCCGCAGTCTCTCTACAGTAACAGGGAACCTGTCATGATGGTCCTGCACTTGCGTTCCCTCAATCCCGAACCAATCGCCCTAAACCCCAAGCCCTCAACCATGTGTCCCAATTTCTAGCGGTCGAAGCCCGACACCCGAAACCCTAATCTGTCATGCGCAGACGCCTTGATCGGCGGGCCGAGGTGGTCGACGTCAATCGTCGGTTCGCCCCGGACCTTTCTTGGGAGCGGACTGGTATAGGTCTGCACTGCTCAGGGCTTAGGGTCAAGGGCTTAGGGTTCGGTAGGAATTTGGGGCTTTCACTTTGGGGTGTAGGGGTCGGAGTTCATGGGGTGTAGGGGTCACAAAACTCCTTGCACATACTTTCAATCAGCAAGCAAGATTCTCAGGCAAGTTTCAACTACAAACATGAAGTCTTATCTGGTCAGTCGTTGCTAGATTGCCGCGGCTATTCCTTGGGTAAGGTGTGAGGGAATATGTGTTACGGACTGGACTAAGTGATCAAGAGGTCCCCTGTGTCTAAGCCTAGGCCTCAACCCTAAACACTGCTCACCCCATCGTAGTTCGTGGGTGATAATAGTATCGACACTGCCTCTGCCTAACTGGCTCTACTGCATAGTCCTGCACAACACTGTCAAGGTTTAGGGTTTAGGTTCAGGGCTTAGAACCCAGGGCTTAGGATCCAGCGTTTAGGGTTTAGGATTCAGGGTTTAGGTGATGGACTCTCGAAATCCTGAGCAAACGTCATGGGTAATTGGTTCTAAGCGTTATCAAGGACGTACACGGGATGTGTTGGGGTAAAACAGAATGTTTATCAACCCCAACCCCTACGGTTGATACGAAACATGCATGACATCAGCAGAAGACGTGCCATAATTCCGCTAAACCCTTAGCCCTAAACCCGAGCGAAGCCCTAAACGAGAATTACCTGGGTTGCTGTTAAGGAACTTAAACTAAGTTACCATAATGGGTATACATAGTAAATAATAGGGTTTCCCCAATATAGTAACTTAATTTAAGTTCCATAACAGCAACCCAGTTACCTGGGCCCATGCCGCATCCCTACAGGCAACCACACAACTAGATTAGGGTCCGTACCTCGGAGGTGGGTGTTTGGGACCCACCATTTTTGGGGTTGCTGTTAAGGAACTTAATTCAAGTTACTAGCTTGGGGAAACCCTATTATCTGCTACATATACCCATTATGGTAACTTACTTCAAGTTCCTTAACAGCAACCCAGTTTTTTCTGGCTGTTTGGCGTGGAAGGTAGTATCCACGGCAGCAGCACCTGCGATCCCCATGAAACTGACTGCTGAGGTGCCGGCCACGCAGTTCCAGTGGTTTCGACCCTGTGTCTCCTGTACCTGTCGCGTAGCAGACCCCGAGCCTTACCTGAAACCCAAGAGCATATGAGCTATAGTCTAAAATCCTTAAATGGGGGTTACATAGGGATTTATACATGGGAGCATGATAAGGATTACTCTTGGGGATACTTGGAGTTTAGACTTTGGCCCGGTTTGGACGCTCCATGTTAGTTTGGGGTAGGAAACCCTAAACCCAAAACCCTAAACCCCGAACCCAAAATGCTAAATCCTAAACCCTTAACCCTAAACCCTAAATCCTAAACCCTAAACCCTACACCCTAAATCCTAAACCCAAAACCCTAAATCCTAAACCCCAAACCAGCCATCTTGGACACCTTCAAATGCACTCCCCAGGTTTTCTCTACGGCAAAGATGCTGGTCTGTAGTCTGAAAAAGAGTTTGGGGCCTAACTTATTACTTAGGAGGACCCCCCACCCAGTAATAGTGACTATAAGGGATAATAAGGATTAAATTGGGGTCCTCTTATATTCCTAATATGCCACTATTACAGGGTGGGGGGTCGTCCTAACTCATTACCAAAGTCCTTTCAAATCCTCTTCTTCTTCTTCTTCTGGCCGTTTGCGTGTTCATATTCGACGAACACAACGTAGCGCAGTACCGCAATTGAATACTCCTTTCAAATCTATCTGAAGTACCCTATACAATAATTGTACAAGGAACCTAAGTCCTCTCAATATTGACAACAATCCGTATGCGCCCCTATATATCCCGAGCTTCCATACCCTTATCCACTTGACTCTCCATTATTGGGGTAACTACCCTAAATCCTATTCATACCCTACATGTTTCTCAAACTTCTACGGCTCACTGGGACCTGAAGATATTTGCAATCTTACGTGTGTGTGCGGGTGCGCCCCTCAATAAGGGTTTAGGGTTTAAGGGTTTGGCCCAGGCACTGGTAAGGCTGGCTCTTATTCTCTGGAAAAAATCAGGAACTCAAATGCTTGCTTTTCGCAATGCGGGGGGTGGGCCCACAGTACCTTGAGCCCCAACTAATCCCCCCTCAATGAAATGAAAGACTGTGTTTAGGGGCGCTCCCTAAAACCTAAACTAAACCCTAAACCCTCTTTGCTTATCTGCGCTGCAGGGTTTAGGGGTTTAGGGTTTAGGGTTTACTTGCCATGAGGAACTGCGACAGACTTAACGCCTTCTGCCCAAGGCGGCCTGTCTGTGCCTAAGCCCAGCTAACTAGGGACCATGTTGTAGAGTACATGAACTACCACATTTGAGCCATTGTCTAAACTCCTACTATCCCCCTTAGTGACCCCTATAGTAGACTCCTATATAACCCCTTATATAACCCCCTGTATGGAGTTTAGACTTCTCCTATTTAGGGTTTAGGGCTTGCCTGAACTTGAACCAACTTGGGACTATTTTTGTATAGTAAATGAACTACTACATTTAAGGGGAGTTCGGCTGAGGTCGTGATAGTTTGTCCAGAATAGGGGATTGCGCTGGTATCGGGGTACACGCATACACGGAGAAATCTCAGAATGAGCCATACGTAAGCCCGAATAAGCACACACACTCCTCAAATCCTTCAAGATGCTTTGCCGCGAGAAACCGCAATGACAGAAAACGGGCGTGACTCAATCTGCCTTGTAATCTGCCCAAAATCTATTCATCTGTTTCATTGGAGGGTTATAACGCACGAAAAGTAAGCGTGTGTTTCAAGACATGTCTAGGTTAGGAAACCTAAACCATAAACGGCCTTCTTCAGTGTGATGTGCACTTCTTGCCTGGTTGCTGGGCTTAGAGCTTCGGATTTCACAGGGGTTTAGAGCTCAACCCATAATAAACCCCCTCCCCTCAATAGGGGTAATAATAGGGATGCTAATATTTGGGCCTTAAAAGGAGGGGGGTTTATTAATCATGGGTCTACATTAGGGTGTAGGATTCCACCCAGGTTTGGGTGCAGGGCTTGGAGGTTAGGATTTCATGTTGGTGTGGGTTCAGGGCTTAGAATTGGGGGCTTAGGGTCCAGCATTCGTGGTAGGATTTTCAGTTAATGCTTCGGGTGCCAAGACCTGCCTTCGAGGGCTCAAAAACAACTCTTAACTGGCGAGTTTCTCCCCAGGGTGGGTTCCACGGACCCTAGGGACATAACAGGATTATGGACCTACTTTCAATTCTATAAGGGGTCCTTTTGAGAAACTCTCAAGTATGTTTTTCCCTCAGCTGCACTTGCTATAAGGTGACAATGTCCGATACTTCTTGGTGGCCCTTTACTGAATCCCCCAGGAAAACTTCAAATCTTAGTCCGCTTAAAGGGAAAAAGAGGAACACCAAGAGCGCTAATTTCAACTAAAACCTCTGATGCCCTTTTTTTGAAAAGTATATACCAGGGGCAAATGCAGCGGCACGAACGGGACGCCCGCTACACCCGAAACCCTAAGCCCACAATCCCAAACCCTAACCCCCAAGCCCAAAACACAAAACCCTGAACCTTGCAAGCTTAACAACCCTGCACCTGATAACCCTATAAACCCCTCCTAAAGACTAAAACCCTTATAAGCCTCATAACCCCACACCCCCAAACCCATCATAACCTCTTAAAAGCTTCTGCGTATACTGATGTATCTCTGCATTGTCCCCGTTTACAAGTGCTCTAAGAGGAGCCCTACTAGGTTTAGGGTTTAGGGTTTCGGGGTTTAGGGTTTAGGGTTTATAGGGTTTAAACCCTAAACACTACACCCAACAAAACCAGCTCAGGCCTTTTTCTAGAAACCCAGTGCAGAAGCACGAAAAGTCCAAAGCGCTACTCCTAAACCCCATGGCCCTTCAAGTCATGGGTTCTCCTGGCACCCGTCCCCCCATACTACCTTCCCCAAGATTCCCCCCCTTAATTAGCCCTAATGATCCTAAGTAGCCTTAACTTAATTCAGGGGGAACCTAGGGGGTAGTATAGGTGTCTGAAAGGGAACCCTTGAAGCTAAAGTTCTGAAACCCTAGTCCACTAAAAGCCTCTATGTCCTTGCATTTCCCTATATACTTATATATATATATCCTTTTCAAGGGATCAAACTTGGAAGTTTATGGGACTTCATGACTACTTACAACTGGGCTTTTAGCCCTACTGAAAACTGAGGTGACCTACATAAATCCGTTTAGGGGGATGATAAATAGGGTTCTAAGCCAGTGCTAAATAGTTACTAAGCCCCATGAACCTTCAAGTAGAAACTCTCTTTTAAAGGAGCCCAAGAACCCCTAAACCCTATGTCCTAAACCCTATCCCTTAAACCTTAAACCCTGAACCCCAACACCTACATGGTAGTTTCCCAAAATAGTGGGACCCTAATATAGACCCCAAAATACTATAGTCCTTATTATGGGGAACCCCAAAACCCTAAACCCTAAACCCTAAACCCTATGGGAAACCCCTACATTGCGCCCCGTGGCCTTGGCGGATCCTCCTTCTCTATACGCTCAAGAGTCCAAGTTGACTCCTTCCACGGTTTACTCGACTTCAGGGTTTTGGGTTTGAGATTTAGGGTTCGTGGCTTAGGATTTAGAACTCATATCTAGCTAGGGCTCAGAAGTTTCGGGTTAGAACTTAGATTTTAAGAACTTGGGTTCAGGGTTGAGAATTGAGGGTTCCGGGCTTGGTCTTCAGGATTTAGGGCTTAGGGTTTAGTAGATTCCAAACGTTGCGTTCAGCTTACGTAAAAACTAGCATTCCAAAGAACGCTGCCGTGTGGCATACACCTAGAACGTTGGCTGCAACGTTAACGTAGCGTTGAGTGTGGAAAACTCTTAGAGACGCGACCCAGCTGGCGCCATGGATTTACAGGATGTCGAGATATGGATCAGCGGGGCGACACAACATCTCAAAGCGACAGCCGCATGAAAGACCAAAGCAGAGCCCCTGCCAATCTCAAGGACATCAATGAGAATGGGCATCAAGGAACATAGGGCACTACTGCCGAGACTTAAACCCTAAACCCTAAACCTAACCCCTCAACCTGCATGACCCTAAGTGCCCTCAAGGTGGGGATGTATGGCGTTGTCGTATACTGCAGGACCGATTTCAGAGTAAGCCTCCTGGTTTAGGGCTTAGGGCCAGCGGTCTGCAAAGAACGCAAGACTGGATTGCTATTGAGGAACTTACACTAAATTACCTAAATAGGGATCTACATTTGGTACCGCCCCCACCCACCAAGAGTCTACAACAAGAGGCATGTTCAGGGCTATTCGTCCTTTCCTAGACCCTAAGCCCTATTTTTTGTTGCAGATATTATCCAACTGTTCCTGAGTTGGGCCAGTATCCAAGAAAAATGACTCGTGGCAATTCCTCTTTATGATAACTTGTTCTCCTGAACCCTAAACCCCCTAAACCCTGAACCCTAAACCCTAGACCCTAAACTAACTTAGACTCTAAACCCTAGACCTCTCAAATAATTCCCTAACATCAACCCGGAAGAGGGCCGCTAAAGGAGATCAATGCACGTGCAGCCTCTTCCGACTGCAAGGGGCTTCCGCGAGAAGCCCTAAACTCTGAAACCCTAAACCCCAATACTTAAACCCTAAATCGCCCTAATTCCCTAAACGCCAAAACCCTCAACCTTTCGCCCTAAAATCCTAAATCCGTTTGACTCCGAGCAGAAGGGGGGTGGACTGCGGGGAGGAAACCTACCCTCCGCTACACTCATCCATGTTATATACATCCATGTTTAGGGTCTAAGGCCTGAGGCACCCCATAAATCACACACCGTGGTCTTTACAATGTCTTTAGAAGAGCTGTTGTGCGATTTCCATGCTGCTTTGGGGGAGGATGGGAGGATGAGACCTGAAGCAAGGAAGGTCAGTGCTTAAGGTTGGAAAGCAAATGGAAGCCGCAATAAGGTTTAAGATCTTAATGTGAGAAGGAAGGATAAGATCCCTGTAGTAGTATTATGTACTCAGAAAGAGAAGATAGTCTTGCCCTAGAATGGGGACTATAGCAAACGTATAACAACCACGATTCAACTAATCATGAGTGAGTTAAAGAACTTCTCGTCATGGCATAGTCATCAGAAGTGACAGCGAGAAAAAACTCTTTGCTATCGTCTTCAGTATCCTGAACCCCAAGACCTTCTAAGCCCGAAAGTGGGCCGCTATTGCGGATCCTGAATTGAGGTACCATCATAAGGAAGCCCTGCCGTTTCCTACCTACCTGCATTTTGGTAACTTAGTTTTGTTCAGGCTCCTGAACAGGAAAAACCTACAATCCTAAACCCTAAACCCTTAACCCTAAACCCTGAACCCCAAACCAAGTTCCCTAGCAGCAACTGCGTAAGCCCCAAAACCCCAAACCCGAATACCGGGTTTTAGGGTAACCCTGACCCCCTGAATATGTAGGGGTTATATAGGGGTTATATAGGGGTTATTTAGGGATAATGAGAAACAATATGGAAGATACTATTTAGGGTTTAGGAACCTCAACGCCTGAATCCCCAAAACCCCAAACCCTAAACCCAAAACCCCCAAAGCCCAAAACGGTTTTGGTGAACTGCACCTCTGTGTCGACCCGGTCGCACAAGGGACCGTCAAGGACGACCTGACATCTGGGGTTTTCCTAAACCCTAGAAGTTGGGTACTGCCCCCTCCCAGTAACAGTCTATATTAGGGGTCCTATTAAGGGCTATATATATAACCTTATTATAAGTATTATCCAACTGTTACGAGGAGGAGCAGTACCCAACCTAAAAGTATGTAAAATAATAGCCCTAAGCCATGAAAAACAGCCAGAAAGGCAATAATTCTACATACTTTAGGGGTCCAGGTTGGGTTTAGGCTTCAGGGCTTGGGTTTTGAAAGTTTGGAGTTTAGGGCTTTGGGTCCAGGGCTTGGGCTTTGGGTTCAGGTATTTTGTGGGTTTGGGGCTGACTTCCGGGGCTTTGGGGTTAAGGGCTCTGGGGCAGCTTCAGGGTTTAGGGTTTAGGGTTTAGGGCTCATTTTTGTCACTTCTGCTCAAACTTTACTCATACCAAGGGCAAGAAAGATATGGAATTGATCACAAACTCCCCCTCCCCAAATGGCCATTATGGAAATCTGTTGCCCTACGTGTGTCCTCCACGGTTGAAGGCTTAGGGTTCCTCCAGGATTCTTAAATAAATTCCCCAAAGGACCTAAACCCTAAACCCCAAACCCTAAATCCTAAATTCCCCAAAGGACCTAAACCCTAAACCGCGTAAGGACCTTTAGATCAACCCCTATATTCATGTACCACGGGATACTACTCAGGCTCCTCTTGCTGAAGGGCTGAACGCTTAAGTTACCATACTGCGGATATAGACATAGAGTGAATGACATGGTTTCCCTTGTAAGCGGACCCTAAACCCTAAACCCTGAACCCTAAACCCTAAATCCTAAACCCTAAACCCATTATAAGGGGTAGCTTAATCTAAGGTCCCAAGCAGCGACCTAGTGACCTCCGGCCTCCGGCGCCTGCACCCCTACTTCGACCTTGCACCCCCCCAAAGGTATGTGAGCCATAGTCTAAACTCCTAGTATCCCCCTGAATAATGGAGAATCAAATGGAAAAGAAAATGGAAAATGAAATGGAAACTGCTATATATAGGGTTATGTAGAATAATTGTAGAATAATGGAAACGAAAATGGAAACTACTAGGTTTAGGGGTTATATTGGGTTTATGGTTTAGGGTTTAGGACCCCAAAAGTATGTAGAAGAATGGCTTTTTCGGCTACTTGTTTTAAGGCATTCGGCAATGAAGTATTTTGCTTACTTTGGGGGTCCAGGTACTCCTTTTTTCCTTGGTGAACGCCAAGTTTCCCAAGCATTTAGTTGGGCTGTTGGGCCATGACTGCCCAAAAAACCACGCTGGCAAACTGGCCGAGCGCGTTGCCGCACCAAAGTGCAAGTAAACCCTAAACCCTACACCCGACATCCTACTTTAGACCCCTAAACCCTAATGTAGACCCATGATTCATAGTCCCCCTCCTTCTAAGGGCCTAAATATTATGATCCCTATTATAACCCCCATTAAGGGGAGGGGGTTTATTAATCAGGGGTCTGGGTTAACCTGAGCCTGTACGCTGACTCTGTGCAGTCTGCCCCTCAGCTCGGTCTGCAGGAGCATAGAGTTTAGGGTTTGGGGCAACCATACAGGCTAATAGGGTTTAGGGTGCCTGTGAGGACCCATTGATTGTTGGACGCTTGTGCAAAATCCCGAAACTTGAAGCCCAAAATCTCTGAAATCCTCGACCCCGAGGGTTCTGATAGAGACCAAAATATGAGCTGTGGTCTAAACTCCTGAAATCCACCACAATACGCACGATAATTTCTCCTCTATATAACCATCTATTTAGCCCCTTTTAGGGGTTGAGACCCTAAACCCTGAACCCTAGATAACCCCCTCTAAGGAGTTTTTACTACAACTCGTATACATCCTAACACATCGCAACCCCCTCACAAGGGTGCTTAAGAAGAGTTGGACCATATGAGCTGTAGTCCTTTCTCGTGTTTTCGCTTGAAAAAGCTTAGGGTTTTGGGTTTAGGATTCAGGGTTTAGAGGTGCTCACTGAGGAACAGCCCACAAATTTGCGACAGAGACGTTGGCCTGCAAACATGCGCATGGGAGCCTCCTGGAATGCACCCTCATAGAGTGTCTAGTCACGGCCCCCACCAAAATCCACGTACTGTAATCCCCATGTATCCCCTAACCCTGAACCCTAGACCGTAGGTCCTAAACCCTAAGCCCTAAAGCCTAAAGCCTGAGCCCTAAACCCTAAGCCCCAAAATCCCTAAACCCTCAACCCTAAATCCTAAGCCCAAACCGTAAACCCTAAACCTTAAAAACGCAAACATGGCCTGACCAGAGATAGAGAGGCTGAGCTTGTCAAACCTCAGTCAGGCTTTAGGATTTAGGGTTTAGGGCTTAGGGTTTACCTGAACCCCAAAAATATGTAAAATAATAGCCCAAAACACCTAAATATAGCTCAAAAAGCCATTATTCTAGAATATGTAAAATAATAGCCCAAAACACCTAAATATAGCTCAAAAGGCCATTAGTCTAGGCTTTAGGGCTTAGGCTTTTAGGCTTTAGGGCTTAGGCTTTAAGGTTTTGGGGATTCAGGGTATGCCTTGGCATGGCAATGTACCTCCGTTTTGGGTTTCGTGAGGGTTTCTTATCTGGACTTCTTTCCTATTAGGACCCTCAGAAGGTACTGCATCGGAGGGTCCAGGTGCGTTCATGGCTTATGTTTGATTGGTTTCCTGTAGGGTTAGGCAGCTAGTCTGTATGTGAAAGGATGAGGCTGGGGTTGTTCTTGATTGGGGCTTTGCCTTTAGCTCATGGAAACTTCATAACAGGCCTCGGTCATCAGAACAGGCACATTCCTGAAACCAACATGATGTCTTGTTATGAGCTCTGGACCAAAGTTGTAATACAGTATAGTTCCCCATAGGTCCCCCAACAATCTCTACATTCCCCCCCCCTTCCCCCCGGCAATCCTCGCTTAAGCTGGTAGCTCAACAGACCCAGATGTCATCCACTCAGGGACGGCTAAGTCCTTTTAAGGGTCGATACACTGGGGAATGCCAGAGAGCTACACCACAATCTAGCAGGACTTTGTCTACTTCTAGATGCTCCCCTTGAAATAAAGTAAAGGAGTCTGAGCCTTCCTTTGCAAGGTCCTTGACATGTATGTGTTAGGTGGACCCCCCACCCAGTAATAGTGACTATTATGGATAATAAGGATTATGTTAGGGTCCGCTTATATTCCTATTATACCACTATTACAGGGTGGGGGGTCCTCCTAATGTATGTGGGACCTGCCAGAGGAATAATGAAGAGCACCACAGAGGCCGGACATGCCAATCTGGTGGGTTGTCAACATGGTGGTCCCTTGTTTTTTGGGGTTTCTAAACGGACCAAAATTATGACAACCTGCCATATCAAATTCTGACACGCAAAGCTCACTTCAGCTTCATACCCTTAGGGTTTGTACCCGCAAACATAAGCCCCAACACCCCTCTTGGAGGGTGGACTTAGAAGAAAGGGTTTAGGGTTTAGGGTTTAGGGTTTAGGGTTTAGGGTTTAGGCTAAACCCTAAACCCTAAACCAGGGTAACAATGGGGATAATTAGGGTTGTTCTATGGTCCTCCAAGCAGACCGCCCTTGTAGTTTAGAATAATTTCAAAAGGGTTTAGGGTTTAGGGTTTAGGGTTTTGGGGTGAGGTCGGGTGAGGTCGCTTTACATTGCCCAGTAAACTGTGCCTAAACTCTGTGTTGCTGTTAAGGAACTTAACTTAAGTTACCATATTGGGGCAACGCTACCATCTACTATGTGTATATATATATATCCGTTATGATAACTTAATCTAAGTTCCGTAACAGCAAGCCAGAACTGGGTGCCGCGCTTGATGCTGCAACGGATGTCTCTCTTTCGGACTTCCTGGCCAAGCAGGGCGCGCGGTTTAGGGTAGGGTTTAGGATCTAGGGTTTGGGGTTTAGGGCACGGCGGGCTGAGGAAAGTGAATGGTTAGTGTAGGGCTGGGGCTTGCGGGATTTCGTTGCGCAAAAGTCTTGGTGCGTAAGGTGAGGCTTTCAAAAAGGGGGGCCGCTTCAAGGGGTAACCTTTTTCCTAATGTTCTGTTGTAAACCTATGATAAGGAGACCCCAAAACAATAAGGAAAAAAGAGTTTGGCACATACCCATACAAAATTCCTGTTGGGTTTTCCTGGAGAAGCCACCTTTGAGGGAGCTCAGCATCATTTTGAGGTCTACTTGAGGCACCCTATACCTAAATGTTGCAAGAAATCTCGGACAATAATCTGGGTAATTATTCCCGAAACCATCGATCCATAACCTTCTGCATGAATACACCCTATTATCCCCCACAACTGGCTCATAAGAGTGGTACCAGTACATATATATATATATATTCGGGTA
>CAJNIZ010043720.1:0-13736 GCA_905231905.1 Symbiodinium pilosum
CAATTGAAATCGAATTAAAATCACGCTAGAATCAATTGAAATTTAGCTAACATTCCTTTTAAAATGAATGAAAATCGAATTAAAATCCCGTTAGAATCAATTGAAATTTAATTAGAATTCCTTTTTAAGATCAATTGAAATCGAATGAAATTCAAAAGAGATTTAATTAAATACGGCTAAAGTTATAACAAAATCATTTAAAGTCGCATTCAGTTCTTGTATTTAAAATCCTTTATAAAACCATATGAAAATCAACCAAAACTTAAGATGTCAAGGGGATCCCTAATTCCTTTGGATTTTCTATTATACCCCCTTAACGACTTCAAAGCCCCCCTAATTCATTATGGTCTGGCCCCTTTTAAACGTAGTACAGCCCCCTTTTAAAATGCTCATGAGGAATTTTTAGGGCCCTGGATTTACTATTTATTATTAGGGGGGTGTGCTATTAATAGGGGAAGTGATTATTCCTGACGCCGGGGTAACCACAATTTGGGCAGAAATTTCTTGTTCGAGGACAGCTTTTGATCCGTTGCGCCTGTTTCCCATGGCTTGTAACCGGTTGTCGGGAGAGTTTCCCAGCACCAGGGATGGCTGCCAAGAAGTTTCGGTTTGGCGGCACTGGTGGAAACCAGATGGGCATGGTCTGCTGGTGTCAGGAGCACGTGCACGATACAGACGCGCTGCTTGCTTTCGAATCTTGCAAACACACACATTATTCGCAGGAGGCTGTTCGGCCAGTGCACTGACTGTTTGCTTATACAAAAAATGTAGCGTGTTCTCTGGGGTTGGGGATGCTGGTTGGGACTGTTTTTCGGTTTGAAAAAAAGCACGGTGGCATGCTTCGGATTGTGTGTGTCTTTGCAAAAACTACCGCATGCCAGGCGTGCGTGGCAGGTGCTATGGCCGAAAATTGCAGCAGTCGTGTTTTTGCGGGTTTGAGAATGAAAGCAATGTTTGACAATTCCCACGAACTGACATCCCATCATGCGCATGGTTTAGTGCGGAAGTAGCCGCAACAATTACTGATGGTATTAACTTGCCACAAACAACATAGTGCTGTGGTCCATTTAGGGATCTTTGCTATGGATCTCCAAGCCACAAACCATGGCACTTTTCTGTGATGCACTGGTTTACCCGCCCAAAATGCCCCCGCTCAATCTGTTTTGTTGCAGGAATTTCAAACTTTGGCTGATCTGCCGCATGACGCTCGCTTGTTGTATCTTGCAAATAACACTCTTGGCAATCAACCTTGGTGCCTTGGACACAACATTTTCAGGAGTTTGCACGCGTGCCAAGTTTCGGCATAGCTTTCGTTGCACATCCACGGCATTTCAGACTAGGCTTGCCTATCGTGTTGCGCGACCGTCGGTTCAAGTGATGGTTTGCGTTCACTGGTTGGTGGGGGAAAAGCTCTTCTGGTTTTCCAGGTTGGACAGACATGCAGCACGTGATAGTCATCTTCGGCATCCAATTGATGGCTTGTGGCATTGAGTTATTGCAGATGCTGCTATCGTTGGCAGGTTCTGAGCGATGCAGGCCTCTTTAGTCAAGCAGCTCGGCCAAAATGGGTGTTGTCACAATTCGCGTGTCAAACAATCCATTTGTTCAAGCTACAATGTTGATGGGGAGCGGGAGGTACAATACCCCGATATTGATCAGCACTACTGGTGCTGCAAAGGGGAAAAAAGACAAGGCGGAAGTGTTGACGTTGCGGTCGGACTAGCGATTTCTCCATGTACTCCAGCGACAGGAAAAGAAAAAGGATGCCCAACCGGCGATGTCTCAGACAGAGGCCTTTTGGTTGTTATTTTGCCAAACCACACATTAGGGGCTTCCGTTGCAGGACATCCTGAACTCGATTTTGCCGCCCCGGGAATGGACACAGGAGGATCAACTCTGGGTACAGCTTGCGATCTTTTCGTGCCGCTTTGCTTTTGCAGTTTGGTCAGCGGCCCTGGTTGTTGCCAGGTGCAATACGTTTCCAGTACACCAGCGACCCGCCTGCGACCTAGCCAGCTCTTGTTGCAATCTTGTCGTCAAGGATCCTTGTCGTTTCAAGTGCGGCAGGAGCAGATGTTGTCAACCTGCAAGAGGACTTGGACAAATGGCTGCAGCAGAGACAGGCCCGTCAAATGTAGACTAAATGTAGCATCGAAACGGCCCTTGATAGCCATCTCCGTTCATTCATGTTATAGACATCATCACTTGTGAAGACATTTCACAGTCAACGTCCCGGAGGCGCGCGAGACAGGCATATGTCCAATCCGGGAGGACCTTGGTGACATTTGCAGCTGTGCTGGGATGGTAGTGGTAGAGTTTTGGCAAGGAGCTATATTCTCAGTGCTTCGATGAGTTGATCCGCCAAGCCACACTTGCGTATTTACAGATTGCAAATTCACATGGCTGGTAGCAACTTGCAATGTGTAGGTGACAATCATTTGTGCAGAGCGTGGCCTGCTGCTCCTGCGAGTACGCGATGAAATCAGGCCACTGTGCGCAGCAGGCCAACAAAAAGGATAAAGCCAGTAGCAAGTAGAGACCGCTCAGGATGACAATCTGTGCCTACCAGAGCCTCTACGAGTCTTCCATAGCTTTCGGCATGCGCAAGGCTGACAATTTGAGAACGCATCAATGCCAAAGCCTGTGCGTCTCCAGGCCTTGCAGGCTGAGCAGCGCCGCAACCAGCACAACAAGAAGATGAAGGTCCGCGGATACCACAAGCAGCAGTTACTTCAGGTAGGCATCTTGAAGCGCACCCCACGCGGCTCTATAGGATCTGCAAGTGGCCAACAAGAAGCTCCGGGATGAGGTAGAGGTCGGATCTTGATTGTTGGAAGCATGATTGATTTCATGCTAGTGACTGCTAGTGCTGAAGTCCCGTGGCAGGAGTTGGAAAACAAGATCACGCAGATAGAGAAGCATGAGGCCGAGCGGCGGGAACAAGAAGAGCGCAAGCACAAGGAGGAGGCATCCTTCTGGACATGATGGAGATTTAGTTGCGAGTAATTTTGTGGATGCTCACTTTTTCCTTCATCCTTCAGGTTGAGAGCCTGAAGAAGCTTAATGCGCAGCGGAAGGACCTGTGCATTTTTTGTGAATCAGTTTGCGCTCCGTACTGGCGGATTTAGTGAGCATAGTCTGCTTCCCCAACAGCGAGTGCGAGCTTGCAGATCTGGTTGCATCAGAATGTTTCTTGGCCTGTTAGGAGCAGCTTGAGGCCATGCTTCAAGCTCCAAAGAAGTGATGCCTTGCTCCTTGGCTAGCACAGGTAGATGGAAGGGTTGACTGCAGGGTCAAACATGCATTTGCGCCAGGCATTCTGAGCAGCAACACGCTGAACAGCCCCATGTACACACTCGTTTCACCAAGAAGCCCAAGGGAAGCAAGAGTCACAACCTACAATCTGCAAGTAGGCAATATTGCTGCATGTGAATCAGCATGTTGCCTTCCCTCCGCACATGCCCACGGTGTCACCATCAGATGTCCGCGACTAACTGAGCGCACCTTTGCATGCCCATCCTGGACTGCTGCAGGATTAAAAACCAGCGGCGGAATTTTCATCTGTGTCTGGATGCTCACAGCCGTGGAAGGAATTAAAGGATGGCATGTGTGTTGAGCTTGGCCCGAGGTGTCAGCTTGGGGACCAGAGAGGAGATGACTAGGGATGACCGTAGATTGCGATGAGCTCAACTGGCGAGGTTACTTAACTTCCCAGAGCATTGTCTCCAAAGATGACGAGTCGCTCCTGGACGTGTTTGAATCCTCCCTATCTGGGGCCCCCCTGCCGGCACCCTGGAGTATGTGGTGCGACAGGAAGAGCAACGCCCTGTTCTTTACCAATACCTCCACTGGGGAGACCTCCTGGACCCATCCCTTGAATGCCTTGCTTGTAGAGTTGGCATCCGTCGCACAAAGATTTTGGGCATTGCCGCTGGGTTGCAGGGCTGAGCACTTAGCCGCCTTGAACAGGACGTGGGAGGCCGAGGCGCGTGCAGAGATCATGAAGTGGAGATCTGCTCTTGATGAAGGCTCAAACGAGTATTTCTACAACGTGGAGACACGTGCAACGATGTGGGAAAGGCCAGTCGACGCATTGCTTCCGGCATTCTACCTCAAGAAGCAGTACTTGAAGAATTTGAGTGAGTACTGTAGAGGTGGGGCGTCTCACTCAGGCTACAAAGAGATCAATCCTGGTGTAGACCAAGCTTCAGTGAATGGCTACAAACGATCCAGCCCATCCCTCGCTGAAGAAAGCGGTGTTTCTGTCAGCTGGGAAACGTATCTGACCACGAAGGAGGTTCTGAAGCTTCCTGAAGAAGAAGATCTGCTCCGAGTGTTTCAAGGAGTCCTGAAGGGAGCTCCTTTGCCAGCACCGTGGAGTATGTGGTGCGATAAAGCGACGCAAAGTCTTTTCTTCACGAACCCGTCCACGCTGGAGACGTCGTGGACCCATCCTTTGCAGGACGTGTTTCTGACTTTGGCAGAGGTTGGACGGAGATTCTTTACGATTCCAGTGGCCACCAGAGCTGAGCATCTGGCAGCTTTGAACAAAACTTGGGACACCGAAGCCAGAACAGAGATCTTAAAGTGGCAAACAGCATACGATGACCAGGACAGAGAGTATTTCTTCAATGCAGAGACTATGGAGGTCATGTGGGAGAAGCCTGCAGAAGCAGTACTTCCGGCTTTTTTCTTGAAGAAGCAATTCCTCAAGAGACTAAGCTTGAGCAAGCCTATGCTCAGGGAGCGCAGAGATAGCACTAGCCAGGAGCCAGATCGCAACAGTCAATCAACCATGGCTTCCACTACGAACTCTTCAGCGTCTTCACTCTCACGCATGCACGACACGAGGATGCGACGGACCCGAAGAAGTTCACGCAAGCTGTCAAATCACGCCTTGTTTGATGACAATTGGGAATACTACTTGACCACGCAGGGCATTGTCTATGTTCCTGGTGAGGAGATGTTGCTCCAAACCTTCCAGAGCGTGTTGAAGATAGCACCGCTTCCTGCACCGTGGAGGATTTGGAACGACAGGGCCAATGGCCGCTTCTTTTTTGTGCAAAAGTCCACGGGCATGACTTCTTGGCAGCATCCGCTGAACTATGTCCTAATGGAGCTTGCTAGCATTGCACGGCACTACCTCAGCTTGGACGAGGAGAGTCGAGCCGATCACCTTGCCATGCTAGGAAGTAAATGGGACAGCCAGGCGGAAGTCGAGATTGCAAAGTGGAAGTCTGCGTTGGATGAGGAAGACATGGAGTATTTTTTCAATGCAGAAACTAGCGAAACAATGTGGGAACGCCCTGAGGATGTCGTTCTGCCAGAGCTGTTCCTCAAGCGACAGTTCTTGTCTAAGTTGTCAGTGGCTATCGAGCCCAGGCCTTTCCAAAAGCCCGAGCCACTACATCCACCGCAGCATTCACAGCTACCTCAGCCACCAACGCCACCAGAGCCTCAGCGGGGGGATCCCGTGCCGGTCCAGGTTGTGCCTAAGGTGCCGCCGGTGCCACCTGAGGCTGCAGGCAAGCCTTCAGCTTATGCATCCTTGCCGCCATTGCCGGTGCCCTCTGCAGCTGGAGTTCCAGAGCTAAAGGTGCAGGTGAAGCCACCGCCTCCTGTTCGAGTGCACCACTCACCGACCCGGGTCAAAATCAAGTCCGTTTCGCCGAAGCCATCACGAGTCGGTGAAGCCATCAAGGTGACAGTGGTGCGAAAGACTGCCAGGAGCGTGTCACACGGTGCACCCAAGGCCTGTGTTGTCAAAGGTGCCGCAAAACGTCAGGTGATTTCATTTTGTAAGAGTCATTACATATTGCTGAGCGTGTGCCCCAAAACAGTGCTACTGGCTGCTAGCTGTCTCTGCCCCAAATTCAGCTGCAGATTTACTGAAGAACCTGAAAGCACTGCATGTTACGCCAGGTCAAGGTGATCTCACACAATGCGCATCCGGCCCCGACCATCACAGTGAGGACGCTAAAGGAGCAGGCCTCTCCTCAGCGTCAGGGTGCTGAGGGTGTGCCGCCGCAGCGTGCAAAGGCGGTAGCAGCTGCAGCGTCCGCGTCGTCAGCTGTTTCTGGAACTTCGATCGAAAAGCTGCAGGCTGCAGCGATGGCAGCTTATCAAGTGACTTCACCAAATGCTTCCGCGGAGGAACACGCTTCCACTGTACAACAGGTGCTCCATGAGGCTGCAGGACAAATTCAAGGTCTTACATGCAGCGGTGAGGCTTTGGATACGTTGGCCGAGAATGCTTATTTCTTTGCGGAAAGTGTTCAAAAGGCGCTAGAAGGCAACAGTGATCAGCTGAATCACAAAGCAGCTGCAGCCCTGGCATCCGAGGCCGCACGTGACTCCGGTCTTAGCGCTGCATGGCAGGTGGATGCCGCAATCGCGGCAACTTTGGCTGGCAGATTTGCAGGATCTCCAGCATCACCTTCATGTCCGAAGTCACAGCAGCTTAGTGAGGTCATTGAGCAAATCGCCCATGTGACTGGCGTCGAAGCTGAGACGCGTCAATCATGGCTTCAGAAGGCTGATCAGAAGTTGGCGCCCATGCTTGTGCACAAAGGCGTCATAGTCCAAAATGGAAGCCAAGATCTTGCAGCTACCGCTGATTCCTGGATGATGGGATCATCTCCGCATGCGGATAGCTCTCCACAATCAGGAACTGAAACGGCATCCATGTTCGGACAGGGGAGGCTTTCTCAGACAGGATCTTCAAAGTTTGTGGAATTTTGCAATTTCCGTGACGTTCGGCGAGCCATGGCCGAAGCAGAGAATTGCCTGGCGGCCTTCGAAGAGGAAAGGAAGCTGCAGCGCAAAGCGCTGCAGAGGAGGCGTTCACGCAACAAACTGCCAAGCGATATTCGTGATGCGATGGGCGAAGCGCAGCGCATACTCTTCGCGTTTGATGAGGAACGCCGGCTGCAGCTACAGCAGCTTCGGGTGGAAAGAGCCAAACCCCGCACTTTACCTTGAACTGCGCAGCCATCACATGCGTGGTTGCGTCATGGCTAGTGATGAAAAGCGGGTACACAGGTATGTCGTTTTCCGTTTGGAATTATGTGTTGATTCTTAAAAGAGCCTTGCTTCTTTAGCACCTGGTGTGGCCTGCAGCCTGACCATTTAGATTGAACACTTGTTTGAAGTACACTCAAGCTACTCAAGCTGTCACACTAAATTCGTGTGTGAAATTTTCAACCGGCTGCCAGCGCGGCAAGCCTGTTAATGCAGCTTCAGAGGTTTCACTGTAGCTTAGGTTTAGGATGAATTGCAGCAAGCTGCTTGCGAACTCAACAGTCTTGACTGCGAATTCTGTGAGGCATGTGAAGCCGAAAGAGGGAGCAAGCGTGCTCAGGTCAACTCCTGACAAAACAGATCTTCAGCTGCGAAGTCACGTGATTCTTTCATATTCTTGCACCAGTCCTGTCACAAGTAGGTACTGCTCACCATCTCTTTTGCATTTAGCCGCCTTGATCGAGGAAGGCCTTGCATAACTAGTAACTTAAGCACAACTGCTGCGGTATAGGGGCGCTCAGGTGCTGCAAGTATTTAGTTGTTCAAAATTGACACGCGAGTGCTAGTGCTGACAAAGAGTCATTGTTGCACGATGCATGCTGCTCCTGATGCTGCAGTGGGCCGATGCTGCCGAACAATACTTGGCGACACTGCAACGGATGAGCTGTTGGGTCAGCTTCTCCGGCAGCATCAGAAGGACGACTACGACAAGTACCTGCAAAAGTCAGACTACACTCAAGAGCCAGCTGACTTGCCAAGCGAGGCAACCAAAGAGCCAGAGGCACAGCAGGCCGTGACAAGTGAGTCACTTGAGACAAGTGGGGGCGGGAGCCTGCCCCCGACTTCTGCGGACAGCAATGCCGAGGAGGCAGACGCCTCGAATCATTCAGAGGCAGTGCTTTCCCAGAGTGACACCCCAGCGACAGTGGAAGCCACTGCAGTCGATGAGCCAATTCCAGGAGCAGAGGAAGCTGCCAAAGATGCAGCTGAAGAAGCAGAAAGTATCGCCAGAAAGGAAAAGCTTGAGGCCATCGTGCTTGGCCGAAAAGAGGTGCGGGACGAAGCCAGCAGGGAGAGATGGAAGCAGGTTGAAGATGATGATGACTCAGGCGATGAAGCGCTTGGTATTCTGTCCAGCCTTGGGCGGTCCATGAGTACATGGGCAAGTGTCGCATTCATTGGTTTCTCGTTCACGATGAGTAGCGACCCCACAGTGGCAGGGCGGCAAATTGCTAACCTTTGTAGAAGCAAAGGAGGCATTTACGTCAAGGCTGCTCAGAGTGCTTCCTCAATGGACTATGCATTCCCGAAGGAGATCCTCGAAGAGTTTCAGTCTTTGCAGGATTCTGCTGATGCACAGCCCTGGAGTGAAATTGCCGAGCGTGTGGAGAAGCACACGCCTGGCGGTATCAACATGATGTACGACTCGTTTTCTGAGGATCCCGTGAACGCTGCATCTATAGCACAAGTGCACGTGGCCCACAGGAAGACTGGGGACAAGGTCGCAGTCAAGAACCTTTGAGTTGTTGGGTAATTAGCTGAACCGGGTTCTAGCGAGAAACGCGGTAGTTGTCAGTGCAATCTGGTGCAGCTACTTAGGATCCTTCGCCGGAACATGGGAAAAACCTTCAAGCATGACGTAAGCGACTATCTGGGTCTCTTGGGAATGTACGAGTCCGCGACAGGCTGTCTGCCACTGCTGCGGTCCAAGCGCTTGTGGCCTACCATTTGTCAAAGATGTGAATCATGGCAGGAATTCCTGTCAAATGGATGATGGAGTGGGCCATGGAAGAGCTCAAGAAGGATTTGGGAAGCAGCTGGCAGCATCCAGCTTCTGGCTTTGCCAGCCAAGTTCGACAACATTTGAAGTTGTAGAGTCCTGAACACCAAAAGACAAAGGCTATCATCATAGTGGCTGAGAGGCAGCCTTGAAGTGTAGGAGGATGAGTAGACTTCCTGGCATAGACGCCTTGTGTACAGGAGCTCGACTTTCGCATAGAAGCCGACCTCCAGGAACAGTGTCACAAGTGCCTGACCAGCAAAAGGCTCACACAAAGCAAGCAGATTTGTCAACGCAGTGGGGCTGAGGTTCCTCAACACCCACAGAGAGCTTCAGGGGCGCCTGACTGTCCCAGTTCTTCATTCAGAGCTTTGCCGCTCAGCACCATATGCGGTGTAGAGGCCAGCATGGGCTACACTCAGGCTACACTTACCAGATCGTACCAGTACCCGAGGTTCACGACGGTTGCTGGTCATGGAGTACATTGATGGTTGCAAAATCATTAATGCTCCGTCTTACTTCGATGACTGGGATTATGCGCGAGATGTTCCAGCTCTACACGAAGCGCTTGACCCTCGGTGATCGCTTTAAGCTCCTGTAGTAGGCAGCTTGCAGGTTTTTTTAATTGGATCTCAAAATGTCTATGCGGGAGAGACTTTTTTGTTAGAGCACATCTCCTGGAAGGAGACATGGCACGCCATGCAGCTGTTTCTCACAGGAGCCCTGCAAGAATCAGAAGCTAGCCAACGACGGCGTAGGTCTTGTGTGCGAGTATCAAATCTCAATTATTGACTAGTCACAGTCTCGGGTCTCGACTGGGTTGGTTGCCTTTGTTCAGCAAGAAGGCAGTGAGATCTTGGGATCTGGGCTGCGAAGCTGTCCAGAAGTTACTGGGTTCAACTTGGAGCAGGATGCTTCCATGGTGATCCTCATCCGGGCAACGTCCTGGTAAGACGCCGCTCAGGCTCCGTGCCAAAGGGACAAAGCCCATTCCAGGCGGGAGTTGAAGCGTGATTTGTTGAGCTCTCGGAGCCGGATCTTTAACTTGTTTCAGGTGGTCGTCATTGACCATGGAGGGTACTACACGCTAGACGACGAGACCAGGAAGAAGTATGCAGAGGTTTGGAGCATGATGGACGAGCCCAAGAACGATGCACAGAAGATAGCCAGGCGGGCTCGGCTCAAGGTGACCTGGCTCAAAGAGACATGCGCGTAGCAGGAGCCATAAGGATAAGCAAGAAACATGTCAGGAATGATGGTTGCTTTTATCCCGCTTCGCTAAGCAAAAGCGGCTACGTTCGAGCTTGCCTGGCAAGCAACCCAACAAAAACTTGCATCCTCCAATGCCCTGACAGTCCCCATGCATCTCAGACACGTCTTTTCCGTGTGGAAATGATTCAGCAGACCACAGGTTGTGCATTTGTGTGTCTGGGTAGATCATGATGACTAACAACCCATATAGAGGGTCAGAATGGGAACCGTGATTCAGCCACAGTCTACGACAGATCTCTTGTCTCTGGTGTTGCAGGATATTATGGCTGGCTGGGGAGTGGGCCACACCTCACGTTTTGTCATTGAGCAGATGTTCAATGGCTCGTTTGGTGCTGCAGATCCCACTGCCTCGATTACGGAGAATGGCGAAGCTCGTCGGCACCGCTGGAACTGGATGCATCAGAAAACTGATGACTTGGGGCCGCCAATTTTCGAAGACACGTCCAAGATGCCACCTGCCCTCATGAAGGCGTTCGGGGTTGGCAATTTCACGCGGAACGCGTGGAGTGTTTTGTCCAAGGGGCGGAAGGAGCTGCGCGGCTGGGACTTCTGCAAGGTCCGTGTTGGCATCATGATCCAATGGGCTCGGAAGTGTCCGGGCGCGCGCAGGGCACCCTGAGAAAACCATGGCATCCAGCTTTTTTCTGCCCGCAGCGCGTACAGCGGTGTTGTTGCATGCAAGGATATTTGGAGCCGTTGGATTTTGGCTCATCTTCAAGCTTGGATGTAAGTTTTTGTAGTGTTTTCGTGTTTCGCTCCTTAGAAAGGGTGAGCTGGAAGGGGTGGTGCAAGGTGAGGGTCTGCCACCCAGCGTGGGCTGCATGCATAGTTGTGACGCAGGCATGTTCTGACACTTCCCACTTGCGTTGCACCATTTAGACTGGTAGAAGTCTGTGACTATGGCTGTGACTATGGCAGTGGTACATAGGCAAGCTCTGCCAGGTGTATTTGAAACCAGTCGATCTTGAAAACTGGTAGTATGGTCTGCAGCATGCATTCACATACTGCTTTGTACGGACCGGGCATGTGTCTTTGAAACTGAAAAAGCGAAGGCGTGCAGGACAGCGTTTGAAAGTTGCGGGTTGCGGTAGCCAAGTGCTTTTGACGTGAAGCACGGCTGTAATCAAGAAGCTCAGTTTTTCTGACTGGGTTTCACCTACTGAGCCATTCACGCGAGTTAGAGCACGTCTTGAACATGATGGGCGGTTAATGCCACATACCTGTCTCTTGCGGCATCTGTGCCAGTCGGAAGTGCAGAGACGCGAGAGTCTCTCAACTTGTATAGCGGTAATCCTAGTGATCCTGGATGATCCTGTTGTTCCTGGGGCATTCTGAGACTTAGGCCGAGTGCGATGGGGCACTGCCTCTGCATACATGCTGAGCAGGTGGCTTGCCCGGCGAATGCATCCCAACACACATATTCAATCATATTTCAAGCTGTTATGTTCTCAGGCTGACCAGCATCAGCAGGACATCGAGCCTTTTCCTGGCCGTCGGAACCCAAGATTCTTGCAGCTCCCTGCGTTCTCTTCGACTCAAAAGGTGGGTGCAATGCTCGAAGCAGATGTGAAGTGTGCTCGGACCGTCGTCCATTTGGCTTCAATGCTTACAGATGCCTCAATGAGAGTCCTAAATCACTCCTGCCACGTCTTATCTACCTGTGTCGAAAAAATGTGAGGTCAGGTCTTCGACAAGGGCCTATCAATCAGAATGCTCGAATACAATGCCACTGTAGTAGCAGCTAGCAGCAATTTGAGATCACACAAGCACCACAGCCATATGCATCCTTGAGAGCTGTTGTGTTCAAATGGCCGTGCCATGTCCATTCCTGGAAGCGGGACAGACTTCACAGGAGCATTAGCTTTGCTTGCGAAAGAGCCACATAGTGCTGGGTTGCTGTTAATGAACTTGAATTAAGTCACCATAATGGGTATATACATAGTAAATAATAGGGTTTCCCCAATATAGTAACTTAATTTAAGTTCCTTAACAGCAACCCAGAAGAGCCACATTGTGTCTGATGGCAGGCTTTTTCCATGCAGCCATTGCGCACCTAGCCTGCCGGCCAGATTGCAGCAGCCAATGGTGGCAGTTCGAGAAGGATAGTATGCCAAGCTGAATCACGTTTTATTTGTACTTGGGTGTTTCGCGTTGCTTGATGGCAAGTTGTTGGGATTTTTGACAGGACCCTGCGGTCAAGGCTGCGGACGTGCAAAGTATCAATCAAGCTGATGGCCTCTTGCTGTGCAGGCGACATGGGCAGCGCTTGAGCTGCAGCATCCTCATATTCCGAAGATGGAGGATGTGTGAATCCCAGTGGTGCACGTTGCAATGAACGCTTCCACAACTGAAAAGGACCGGTCTCGCAAGAGGTAGCACAATGTGTGTTCAGCTTGCAAGAAGCCGACCAGCGTCTGGCCCACCGTACTCGCGCCAGGCGCAGAGGTGGGGTCAAGCATCACTTTGCTGGAATCAGAACGGCGATGGGCAATGTAAAAGCAGAGGCTTGCCGGCTCGCATCGTGCTGTTGGACTCATTTTCCAAGATGCAAATCTTAGTTGAACCAGACTTCCTTCCTGGACAACGGCCGGCTGAGGGGTTCGATCATTTCTTGCGGCGGGAGATAGGGCAGAGTGAAGGGGGAGAAAGCAAGAGCTGGAGCTTGGTCTGCATATTCCAGACGCGTGTCTGCAAAAGGCTGAGGCGAATTAATTATTCTAAGCGCTGCAGGCTGTCTGTCACTACACCAGACGCTACTGAGGTGCTCGCTGCTCGCCCAGACCTCTTCAACCGCTCTCACAATGGCAAGAGCATGGTTCTCAAGCTGCAGGCGCCACCCTGAGCTGCAGAGAAGCTGAGCATCTTTTTTGTACAGAGGCACTGGGCCTTTCCTGCCTTCCGCCCGCTGCCATACCTCCTTTGGGTACGGCTGCTCCCAGTCCATTGGTGCCAAGTCAGGCTGCTTCTTGTGTGAGAAGCAGCGCGTCCATCGCGTGCACCCGCAGGGATCAGCGAAGTGGGCAGGCAACCGTGCTAAATCTTGCAGACTGCTGAAACGAAGCTTACATGTGTCTTCGCATCAGGTCCCTGGGCATCCAGAGCAGGAGGCTACATGACGAAATCCGTGGGGTGCTTGGCAACATGATCGGAAATCAATAGGACAAGGGCGTTTTGTCTTTGCTCTCTGCAATCTCTTTAACATTGTTCACTTTAGTACCATGTTGGAAGTGCAGGCAAACTGCTCAAGTCATGGCTGCTGCAAGCCACGAGTGATCATGACCTGTTTTCCTTATCGCATACTGTAATTTGTTCTGAGGCCCCAGGTTGTAATTCTGTGTTGTTTCGGTTTCATCTTGGTGAAATCTCGTACTAGGGCCAATCCTCTGCAACAACTCTTTGCTCTTTGCATTCAAGCAGATGTACCTCCACCTACCTTGTCCTCCCATGCAAGCTTGGTCTGGTCTGGACCATGTTTTCCCTTGCGGACATATGTTTTGTTCTTTGCATTGCTAGGCCGTCGACATGTTGCAGAAGTATGGCAGACAAGCGATTTCTTGACAGTGTTCATGTTGCTTTTTTGGGGGTCCTAGGTGTATATATATATATATATGGTCACCCCCCCCATGATCCACACTTGTGTTTCTTCCTGTTCTCCTTGTCCTAT
>CAJNIZ010043720.1:13836-54461 GCA_905231905.1 Symbiodinium pilosum
TGCAAGGGTTTTCTCAACCCTCCACCCCCACGCTTCAACACCAAAACGTGGATCATGGGAGGGGGGGTGAGCATATATATATATATATAAGCCTATTGTAAGACCTGAAGGCTAGGGAGGTCAATGATGTCAACGCTTGATGAGCAGGGACATGCAAAGAGTTTGCTGCCATCTCACCAGTGAAATTCAAAGCCATGGTCCTTCAATAGTATCTAGGTATCCCTTGGCCCTGGCGCAAGGGCCCGGAACTACCTCGTCAGCCACTTTTCGGTGGCGAAGCTTTGGAGGGCGATGTGCTGGAGTGGAAGGTGCATGACCATGTCGAAGCTTGTGGATGGACATTTTAATGCATCCAGGGCAAATTTGGTTGGATCAAGCCCTTGGAGCCGATCGATCATCCACTGGCTGCCACTTCCTCAACATGTCGCACATGTCAAGCCTTTCTTGCCCACAAGCTTGGCCTGATACCCAGTCCCGGAACAAGTCACGCATCTACGTGCATGTCAAGGCAGGGCCACTTGACTCGTGCCCTTCTTGTGGTTCAGACACCAGCAGGACCTCGCTGATGGCTTGCAGTCGCTGACTGCTGGACAGCGGGTGGCTTTCCAGGTTCGGGCAGCCTGCATGCATGTGATGCACGTCCATCAACCAGCGCATGTGAGGCATACACGGATGACAGTGGGATTGGTGCAGAGGCCTTGATGCTAGCAGAATGCAAGATACTGTGCAACGGGTGATTTTGCAAGCGCGTGGAAGCCAGGCAGTGCATCTTCCCGCGGCTGAGTCCCCGGCGCCTGCATAGATTTGCTGCTGGTCGGACAGAAGCGAGCAGTGTGGAAAAAGTCCCGGGCAGCCTTCTCAAGGAGAGCAGAGGGGTGAGCATCTTTCTAAGGTGCAACTTCGACGTCCAAAAGTGGCCCAAAGACGGCCCCACCGTGCCTTGGCTTCGCTTATGCCTGCGCTGAGTGTACTCCTTGCGTGCTAGTGGAGCCCTAGCCGAGCCACATCCATCTCCGGTCAGGCCCAGTGCCGACATGTCCTCAGAGGACTGGCCTTGCGCCAGCTGATGGCGTGGATTTTCTGTGCATCCAAAGAAGCCTTCCGGACACAGGAGCGGGCTGAGCGCCCCACCGTCTTGCTAGAGCCACTTGGCCTGGTAGGAAGGACTTGTACAAGTTTTCTGCGTGACTCTGTGACAGGCATGGCATAAAGTACACTGGCCAGTGGAAGGGTGACAAGCGTGATGGCCACGGATTACAGGACAAGCTTCAGAACCACTGCATTTGATGTACGTAATGTGGTGACAACCGGTAGGAGTGGCCAGATGGCGCACGCTTCGATGGTCTCTGCCCAAGCTGAAATCTGCCACAGTCGTGTCAACGGCACAGGAAAGCATTTGCTGAGGACAGTGGCGGAACGGTTTGGCTGAGGGCTTTGGAAAGTTCGTCCACGCCGACGGTGAGCTACTGCCCATGTTGGTCAAGCAGTCAGAGCACCATAGCTGGCTGGCAGGTGATGTCTACGAAGGGCAGTGGCGGGATGACAAAGCCAACGGAGAAGGTTCCTTTTGAAAGCGGTCTGTGCAAAAAGTTCTGGTACTTGCCATGGAACTCACCAGGCGTGTATCATCACGCCGATGGCTCCAGGCAGCGTCTCATGCAGACACGCAATTTCAAACGAGCACACTGGAGTTGCCAGATGTGCCAAATGGGACCATGCCAGGTATGTTGGCCAGTGGAAAGACGACCAGAAAGAAGGTCAGGCCATGGAGGAGTGGGCTCCGGGCTCAGTGAAGCTCAGGAGAAGGACCTTAAAAGGGTGCGGGGTCGAGTAAACGCCCACTTTCCGGTCCAGTGTGCATCCACATTCTGGTCCAGTGTACGCCCATTTTGCGTGAAACACCGCTGGTTTGCACTCCGCGCGCGCCCTCGTGCTCAAAGGTTTGCGGCGTGATGGTGGTTGCTTGGGTTCATTGGGGGCTTCATTTGGTCCATGGGTTGAGGCGTGATGGTTGATTATCCGCTTATCCCTAAAACTTGAGTATGACAAACCCTGAACTTTCAGGCCAGGAGGGCCGGCGGTACCCGCTGTATGCACAACTGTTCTCTCAGCCGCTTCCCCGAACCCAAACCTTAAATCTAAACAGCCATAAACAACCCTAAACAACCCTGAACCGTGAGCCGTGAACCCTGAACCCTAAACCCTAAACCAAAAAACCCTTAAGCCGCTCAGGATGTTGTCTGCATCCAAATTTATCAGAACGTCCCTAAGCAGCCTTAAACCCTAAGCATTAAACCCTGAACCCTGCACCCCAAACCCTCAACAAAAAAACCCTAAGCCCTAAACAGCCCTAAGCCCTAAACACTACACTCTGAACCCTGAACCGTAAACCCTAAACCAAAACCCTCAACCCTAAAGCCTAAACGGGAAACCCTCAACCCTACACGCTAATTCAACCTAAGCCTTGAATCCTAAACCTTAATCAAACCAAAACCCTAAACCCTACACCAAAAAGCCCTAAACCCACAACCCAAAAATGGTCCCACAAAAAAAAGACACACACACACACAGCCCTAAACCCTAAGCATTAAAACCTGAACCCTGAACCCCGAGCCCTAAGCCCTAAACCCAAAAGCCCTAAACCCTGAACCCTAAACAGCCATAAACCCCAAGCACTAAACCCTGGACCCTGAACCCTGAGCCCGAAACCCTAAACCAAACCCATCAACCTCAACCCTACACCCTAATTAAACCAAAGCCCTCAACCCTGAACCCTAATTAGAAAAACCTTGAGCCCTAAACCCTAAAAAGCCAAAACCCGCGTTAAAAGAAAACCCCACAAAGCCACAGCACTCTCGGTAGCGAAAAGCGCGTCCGCTGTCAAAGTCGGAGGAAACCTACCAAAAATGAACAACAAGTCTATCAGGAGTGCCATCTATCGCTGTGAAGGTGAAAGCAAAGGAGAACGAAGACAAATCAACAAGAAACTGAGGGAAAGTGCGGGCTATTCGTAACCCCTTAGAGGGGGGATTAGGGTAAGTTTTCCTGCCCTCTGCTGGTGAAGCATTGTACAAGCAGGCTCGCCTTTTGAGGCTTACATGGTGTGTGGAGAGGTTTTCCCCCCGACGCACTGCAGGAATTCACGACCGCTAATCAGAATCTCAGTGCAGGAGGAAGTCCACACAGAAGGAGCACGGTAAAGTTCAGGATGATCGCGGTGTGCTGGCTCGCCACTGGCGGTTCCTGCGGTAACTCTCCGTGGGCAGAAACGGCTTGGAGCACATTGCAACAGCAGGTAGCAGCCACATCCAGGTGGAGCCATTTCGGTGACCGATGGAAACAGAATTACAGCAAAGAGTAGAAGAAGGAGCCTCCCCATTAGCTCCAAGTTGGAGAAATCTATCCTTGGCAGTGGAGCGTGGTGGTCATCTCGAGTGGTGCGAACAGCATGTAGAGCTGTAGAGCTGTGATATCCAGGCTTGGCCACTTGGCCTCTGAGGTCAGTGAATCACAGAGCACCCCCAAGCCCCAGTGAAGAGGAAACATCAAGCAATGGAGTAGATGGCATAGTGTCCGCGATGAACCAGCCTTGAGGGGTGAGGCTGTCCATGACAAAGTCGATAGTGGCATTCACGTAGAGGTTGTCCATGGCAACGTTGATCATGGCATTCATGTATAGATAATATAACGGCACTCGTGCGATTGACATTGTAAGTCTGGCCGTGTTCAGCAGCTGCAAAAAAGTCATGAGAGACAGCAAGGGGCGGAAGGAATGGGCTACCTGGAGAAGGCCCACGTTGCCTTGTGCCAAAGCCTAGCCACAGCACTAGCCCACCCAAACCATTAACGGTGAACCCCAAAGACTCTGGAGTTGCTGGTCGTGTGCGTCCTGACCCGTCCAGTGGCGCGCCTACCCTTAAGACATGGCATGCCGCGGATCGTAAGGCAGACAACTCCCGCTTCGAGGGCCAGTCCTTTGCCTGCATTCGGACATTTATCACAAATACATGTCATAGCAACGGAACACAGGCCAGAGACCTGATCAACCTTAGATGAGTGGGAGAGGTACCGCGCCGGCAAGAAGCACGGGCACGGGACCTTCACCTGGCCGGAGGGCTCCTCGCCATGCCCTCAGTTAATCCAAACGTGAAGTCTGCCACAGACCTTGTGAAGCCAAGAATTTTCCAGGTATGAGGGTGAGTTCCAGAACAACGAAATACACGGCCAGGGCACGTGCGCTGCCAGAGTGCTTGGCTGCGACAGGAAGAGCTCAGTCTTTTAGGGGGCTGGTTTGCAGGTACTTCTGGAATGATGGACGTGTCTACTGCGGGCAATGGGCAAACAACAGGACCTGCATATGCACGATGTCTCTGTGGTGTTTGCCGCAAGAACATGTTCAATTTGTCAGGATGAGTGGCCAAGGGACCTTCACCTGGAGAGACGGCAGGAAGTTGGGACCCAGCCAGACTGCAGGGCTCATTGCTTTGATAACTGCAATCCCCTGAGGTACATTGGAAGCTACATGCATGACAGAAAGGCTGCAGATGCTTGCATGCTAGGGTTTTTGATAAAGGAATCATCAGATGCTTGCATGCTAGGGTTTTTGATAAAGGCATCATCATGCTGGGCCAGTGAAGGAGAGGTTCATTTGAAGCAGCCGCCGTTGCTTTGAGCAGGATGGACACGGAGTTTTCACGTGGCCAGATGGGAGGGAGTACGTTGGTGATTGGAAGGAGTCGCAGCGTATCCGCTTGCCTTTCGTTGCTATAAGCCACATTCGGCCCGCGAGGATGGAAAACAGCATGGCATCGGTGTCTTCAAGACAGCGAAGGGTGATTATCGCCGTGGCGAGTGGAAGGCTCCCAAGCGTGGGCTTGACCGAAGCCTTTGCATGTGTTTAGCCTTTTTGACAATTTGGAGGACGGCAGCCGCATCCGCTGGATCTCAGAGGTGCCATTTTTTTCAGGTGTGTCAGGTTCGGCTACAGATTTCATGGATTGGGAGGCTTATCGAGAGGACGGGCAACAGCCTGGTTCTCCCTCAGCTCCCAACCAGGCATGGCGGCATGCCAGCATGACAAGATATGCTTCTCACCCATGGTACACGAAGCAGGAAGCTGCAGCGCAAAACACGTCTGAACCACCAGCAGGAAATGCTGTTTGAGTTCTGTCCTTCTGCAGAACTTGTACTTTGTAGTGCTGGATGCTAAAGGCATCCGTCACGTCCAGCTGCTGACGCATTCCTTGCTCAGTATTTTACTGAATGGAACTGCTGATTCATGCTTGTTCGATGTTTTTGGACTGTCAATGGATGGTCAACTGTAGATCCTTTTTGATAATATGTTTGCAGCATGGACAAGCTGAGTCTATGTGAAATGAACGCACAAAGATGCGTGCAGGCGGCTTTGAATGGCAGCCCATCACCGCTCTAGATCTCTAGATCTCTAGCTCGATTGACCTGGCAGCCAAGCCGATGCTTGGTCCTGTCATTCAGGTCAGAGCCGGAGGCATGTGATTGCTTAGGCTGACAGATACGCCACTGATACACCATAACTACACACAGGCATCTTGCCTAGTGTAGCAAATGCAGGCCGGTTCTGGCGCCTCCCCCAACCCTGGCAAAGGATCAGGTCGTAGGATAGCCAAGCAGTTTCGCTGATAGCACGCAGCGAAGCCTGACCCTGCTTGGTAGGGAAATTCGTGCGTTGGGCACAAAGTCCCAAAGTGTCCGAAAGCGAGCAACCGCTGGTTTGCCACATGCAATTTGATCCATGTTCTGTGCCACCCATACCTAGCTGATGGAAAAACTTCTTTGCGCATCTGCCAGGTACGGATTTCAAAATGGATGTGCGTAAAAGCCAAAGCAACAGCAGCAACAATTGATTCTTGACCTTTTGGAGGCATACCAATTGCGCTGGAAAGCATATTCAGTAAACAGCAAGGAGCCTTTCAACGTGCATGAACCTATACATGCAATACTTTCTGCCTGCCTGCAATGTCGGTTGAGCCTTTCAACATCGTGGTGTGCAGCCAAGTCATGCCCAAGCACGCCAGGTTGTTATCACTGCTGCGCACTGACGGAAGGGAGCTTAGTGCTGGTGGTTCTGAAATTGAAGCCTGAGGTGCGAAATACTTTCATTGATGCAGTGACAGTCTGCTCCCAAATTTCTTCCTTTGCTGGTGCAGTGTCAGGCTGTGTAGAGTGTCAGTTCATCTGAAGCTCAAACAGAATTCCTAAAAGTTCGCAACTGCTGCAAATCTGAACCGACATGTCGTCACAGGGCTTCCTCCCTGAATGAAGTGCCCTCCCTGGAGACTTGACTTGGAACCAGGAACCTGAAGGCATCGTTGTGGATGACAGCCCTTTGAATCGGACGGTTTTTTGCTTTGCAGCCGCACCTGGCTCACGAGATTCGGATCCCATGTGCAAATGTTGCGAGGACTCGATCTGATCCAACTGGTGGATACTCCAAGCAGGTGCTAAATCTGGATAGGCCAGTGCCAGCATATCAACTGAAGAATAACCATGCGGTGGGAAGTTTCCGTTTGAAGGATAGTGCCGCGAGCAGGAATAGCAGAGGCTGGAAGAATATCTTGCTGCGAAACATGGCCAGTCACCTGCTTTTATTTGTTCAGGAAGAGGAGGAGGACGAAGAGGCGCCCATCCATGACCTTCCTCATCCAGTGTTTGTCTCAGTTGCAGCAGAATGTCTGCATGATTTTGCATGCTTGAATGTGAGAATCGAAGCAAGATAATGCGTTGGAAGGCCTTTCATCGTAGGCCGCTGGAGGACGAGGAGCCTGAGATGTTTCGCTTCCCTTGTCTGATCTCAGTCCCTTACAAACCAATATATAAGCCCAGTCTCTATTTAGTTTTCCACGCGATTTTCCACTCGAGGCTATGATTGGATTTGTAATCTCCCTGTGAAACCCGAAAAATGTTCATACAACCCTACAGAGTTATACGTGCATTGATGTACAATCCCTACAATATCCGCATATGTAATACTTGTGGATTTTTTGGGTCCCCAACGGCCGGGGTGCAGGATGAGCCTCTGGCTCGAACGCGCAGTATGGGACAGCCAGTCAGGGCCTTGGTTTTGGGACGAGAGGTCCCGAAAATACCATTATGTAGGGGCTATATAGGGGTTACATAGGGATTCTGTAGGAGTTGAATTTACTGAGGATCATTGTAGTTAGAGGAACAATCAAAAGAATGATGATGATGATGATGATGATAATGATTATCAACAGGACCTCTGTTTTCGCATTCAGTCAGGCTTTGGCCAATGTTGGCCGCACGCTCTCGGCTGCCTCAGCAGGCTCAGCTTCATGGCATGCGGCCAAAATCAGCTCCCAAAGTCTTGATTTGGGTCGATCGAACTGCCCTCAAACAATTCGCAAGTCTCTCGTTTCTGATCCAAAGCTTTTTCCAGAACCAGATCCGCAGAAAGCGTGAAACCACAAGTCATCACAAGCTCACACTATAATATTCTTCAAAACTTAAGTGGAACTCAAGTTGGGGCATCTCGCAAGCGAGTGAGAGGATGGAAGGTACCAAAACATACAACGGTCCACTTCATGTCCCTGATGGATCTGTTTTTTGGTGCAGACTGTTGCCCGCATGGATGTGTAAGGTGAAGAATTTTGTTATGTCTGTGATGTATGGGCAGAAGGGAGACACCGCTTCTTAGTGAAGCCTCTGTACATGCCACTTGGGTGGGAGGTTGGTAAAGCAATTGGATGAGTGCGGCTCCTGATTGAAGAGTGTCATGATCAGGCAGACAACCTTGCAACATAAGTTTGACCGTGCCGGGCTGACGGCTAAAGGATTCAGGAAGACAACACGGACTGCGAGCCCCAGCCCAATACCACCAGATTATGTACACTTGCGGAAGTTAACTTCAACACCAAGGAATCTGGGACTGTGGACATCCGTAGAGTGCCAAGGGTCCCAGGGTGAGAGGGGTTGCAAGAGGCGAGACAGCAGAACGGCAACAGTGTTGCTTCCATAGTTGTAAATGCCACTTAAAAGGCTACGTCTGCAATCGCCCCAAACATATTTTTGGCGGCCTTTTGAGAGCACAGCTTGGAGCTGATTGCAAAGCAGGCGAGTCCCTGCAGCGATTGTTGACAGGCGGCGGAGAGGCAATCCGAATCGTTTCTTGGAGTCGCTTTTTGGTCTGACTTTTATTTAACCCCAAAGGATGAAAGCTTCGCTGCTGCCATGGCTGGGGTGCCTCCGTGGGGTCTGCTCTTGCCTTACTTCAGTGTGCTCCCGTGCAGTTTACGTCTGCAGTCATCTAACTCCGTGCGGAGTACAAACCAGAGGGGTCGCCTTCTGCCTGTGTACTGAGGTCCATGGGCCTTCCGCAGCCACCATGGACGCATCCCACTTGCATGTACCTGTGAAGACTGTGTCAAAGACTGTGGTAGGGCCCTGAAGCTGAGGTACCCTTTGCAGCCCCCTATTGCGCCGCCAATTCCACATGCTCCGATTGCTCCTCCAATGCCTTCGTGGCCTGGTCTGTATCTGTTTGTCTGTTTGCATGGTTTGGATATGTTTGGATGTGGGAGCGGAAGTTCTCCAGCCAAGGTGGAGCCTTGACAATCTCACGGCCCGAACAGCCTCGGCCCACACAGCACAGACTGCCGCACAGACAGCAGCGGCAGCAGCGCGACTTTCTGCGGCCCAAGCTGCCTTGGAACTTGAAATCTCGGCCAAGGCAGCAGAAGCAGCAAAGGTAGTCGCCTCTAAGACCTTCGCTCAGGCTTCAGCTGAGGCTCTAGCCCAGGTGACCCAGCCTTGCATGCATCCCTCCTTGGCTCAGCGGGCCCAGCCACTCAGACAGGACAGGGTGCCCGACTGTTGACGGCAAGCCGTTATTCGAGCTGTCTTACCCCTTCTGCACCTGCTACTGTGGGAGGAGTGGCAGGATGACGGCAAGGCCTTCATGAAATCGGATCAGGTTCAGGATGTGGGACTACCTCTAGGTTCGCTCATCCCACAGCTCTCAGCTCAGTCAGCTTGATCAGCTAAACAAGCTATGAGTATGGAGCTGACTCCCAGTGACACACAGGGTTTTAAATTCCATTCAGACAAGATGGACACCCCGCAACCCAAGATGTGGAGCCTTGGTTGCAGTGAGGCTCCTGAAGCTTGCGACCCCCCATGACCAAAGCTTTTTTTGAGTGGTCCTCGCAACCCCAAATCTATTTATCCAAACATATTCGTGCTGGGCAATGGAGATAATGCGAAACGCCTCTGGACGAGCCTAGATGATCACAGGGTCTCTACGCGTTTGCAGTCGATTTCCGGAAATTGCCATAATTTTCGGACAAATAGAAGCGCCAAGATCGTTTTCTCGAAAAGTCGTCGGGCGGGGGAATGCGGGGGAATAAAGGAGGAAGCGTCGACTCGTTGCCGCCGATGCAAAACAAAGTGCTTCAGCTCCATTGACTGTTCCCCTGCAATCTGGGGTTGGCAAATCAAACAAGCTAAATCTGGGTTCACTGGAGCAGAATCACGCAGACGCCGGTGTGGCATGCTATTTCGAGCACTTTTGCCGACACGGAAGCAGGTATGCTATGTATGCTCCAGTCTACACAGTTACACTGCACTGTGCTTGGCCTCGGGGTCTGAGGCTGGACGGCAGACCACCCTTGGGCCGCCGACACAGCTTTCATCAGGACCCAAGCTTGGCCATTGACATCAGCTGCCGATGATTCTTGTCTGGATGATGGAGCTTGAAGCTGTATTTGATTCAACTCTTTCGGGCTTTCGGCTCAATGTAGCGCGTTACATGTGTAGGCCAGGCGATGAAGGCCAAACCTGTTGTCGATGGTACGGTGCATTTGGTAAACATCATATCACCCGGGACAGGCTTCGCTTGAGGACAAGGCGCCACTGGATTCTTTTGCGCAAGCAGCTTGACTCCCTGGTATGGCCTGCATAGCAGGACACTAATAAGAAGCCGACGAGTTCGAGGCACGAGACCCGACACCTGACAGTGAGGGAGGACGCCTGTCTTGGGACAGGCGGCTATGCTTAGACGACCTGACGGAAGATGACCTTCGGGACCAACCAAACATGACGTCACACAAATCTCTGACTGGTATAGATCACATGTTAGAAGATTTTACCGACCGCAGGATTACCGCCGGCTGTCGTCTGGGCGCATCAACCTGACGTTCGACAGCGAGGCGGCTGTAGAAGGTATCTGCAAGCAAATCCCAATTTGCCGAAGCCATTTGGGATGAGCCTTGGCCGGCCGTCACAGTGTGTCAACCTGGCGTTTCAACTATGCTCGACCTGCCTGGTTGAGGAAGTCCAAATTACTGCGTTGGGCCTGGGGTTTCCCTGTCCGTTCTCGCTAGGCCACCGGAACTGGATCCACAAACACAACGGCTACGACGGTGCCATCGAGATCCATCTCTACTGCATACTCGTCCGAAAACTCCCAGGCACGTCGACTTGCTACTTGCCTGACGTGACGATCTTTAATTCAACATGCGCGAGGCCACTCGAGATGCGACTGCGAGGCCAGAACTTCTGCACAGTGCTCAGCCTATTGCAGCACCTCTGAATTGAGATCTTTGCAAAAAGGCGCGCCGACAAGGCTTGGCTGCGGGGACGCTTGCGCAAAGCCAGGCGACAGGAGCTTTGGCCATTGGTGCTGGGCAAGAATGCCGGGAGTGGTTGAACGTATCTCAGAGCTTTATTTTCTGCGGCATTCTTATTTCGACAGTGTTGTTCCGTCTTCGTTTTGATTGGGAAGCTTTTTAGTTTTCTGCCTTCCTTGACAACATGTTCTGGGGCTTTATTGTGCATGTTGCTCGCAGCGTTTTGAGTTTGGGTGAGTTGCAGGAGTTGTTGAACGAGTTTCTCCAGAAGCATCGATTTAGCCGTGACATCAGATGCTTGCCTCAATACGCCGTGTGCTGGAAAACCTCCAAAGATCTGCGTTGCTTGCAGCAGGGGTGCGGATCTTTGTCTGCAGGGCTTCAGATTTCCCCTTTGTGCGCTGGGCTTGAGTAGACTGTGAATCGTGTTCGTTGTCAGGTGAGCCGCGGTTGCCCTCTTCATTCCTGTGCTTTTTTAAGTCCGGCCCCCAGGGGGAATGGACATTGAACTGCAGACATCTGATGTGTGGAGAACAGGGATAACTCACGTCTACGGTTCAATTGCTTTGCTTGTCACGTTTCCATGAGTGATCCATGTCGCTGAATGGTCAGCTAGAATTTGTCTCTGTCTGCCTTCTTGTCAGTTCTTCTGTATCTAAGATTGAAGTTTGAGGCCTCCGCCTTTGCTACCAACATTTCTAGTTATGCTTTTAATGGCAGTCTATGTTTTGACATGTTGCTGTTATTGCAAAGTCTTATTGGCTTCGCCGTGGCAGGACAGTCTTTGGCAGCTACCACTTGGGTGTTGATCATTTTTTCTTCTCATGCTGTCTGTTGATTCTCTGCAAGTTTTGCTGTGTGTCATTGATTGTCTCACTTCACGCTGGAGATACCGTATATCTTGTGTGATCCTGTGCAGTTCCACTCGCCACAGAACAGTTCCAAAGAGGATGTGTCATGTGAAGCATGTAGCTTCAAAAACACGTTGCATGGCTACGGGGTGAAGGGGCAGGGTAGACGGTGCAGCAGCGAATAGTCAACTGATAAGAGTGAGCATAATCATGGAGCTGACAAGAGGGGATGCCACATTCATCCTTCCAACGCGTGCTTGCTTATGTTCTGGAAAGGAATGTTGGAGTGCCGCAAGTTTTCAGACCCACAGCAGGCAACCAATCAGTTCCCTATAAGCAGGCAGAAAGCTTAAAGAGCTGACATCCAAATCTGTCTTTGTACATCTAGCAAGGTATGAAGCGGACGGGGGATGGCCTCTTTAAAAAAGTGATGGGCAAACGTGTGCAGGTCACATCAGCATGTACGCCATTTGCCAGTGGTTCACTGCATGCCCATGTACTTCGTGGCCATGGATCATTGTAATACCAGCTAGCAAGGAACTCTGGATGGGAGTTCGTTGTGGACTAAGCTTGAAAGAGTTAGCCACTAGAAGCATTTGCAGACGATATCGCTGACGTTCGCTTGTGTCGTTTAGTTTCTACCTCTAAGTCTAACAGTGTTTTGTGTCGAATTTGCTGGTGCATCGTATTGATTTGTCGCTTGGCGGGTTATGGTCATGGTTGGAGTGTGCTCCGTTTACTGCAGGAGAGCAGAGACTGTGTATCCGCTCCACGTCGCTGCACGCATGGGCCACACGGAATTAGCAACTCGGCTGCAGATGCAGTTGTTGCAGAGGATGGGTCCTTTGGCCAGCTGCTTTTGGTGGATTCACGGCTTTTGCAACTAGACTAGTGAATACAGCCTACAAATCATGCATGTGGCACACGTCAAACTGGCTCGACATGGCAGACGTTTCATTAAGCATTGTTAAGTTCAAGCAGCTCGGTAAGGGCCCTGAGCCCAATGCAGTGTTCAGCAGTCCCCAACTCTCCAAAGCCGCAGATCCAAGCCTGAACACAAAACTTCCCCTCTCTGGTCCTTAGCCACTGATGAAATCGCAAGCACGACTGCCGTCCTGGTTTCATGGATCAGGTTGTTGTTGTTAACATCGCACGGGTTAAGTGCCTTCTGCTTCCAAGCGGAGCGATCCAACAGGGTGCTTGACGCCCGGAGTCTTCACGATGCCTGAGTGAGCGTTGGCCAATCCTGCTGGCAACCGCTCTACGGCCTTAGGCAGAGCCTTGGATGAGGCTTGCTGGGGCTGATCCGGCAAGGAGTACCAAAGATACGTTGATTTGCCGAGAGAGGTCATTCTCTGAGCCCTTGTTGGCAAAGGGGCACACAACAAGCATGTCATGCGGCGCCTCGCGGCGCCAGGGGCCTTGAAAGGGTTGACGTACCCGAAAGCTCGTGTACTGGAAACGACAGACTGCCGGGACACGAGCCGGGCCAGGGCAGGCCAGGGCAGGCCGAGGCTTGACAAATCTTGACATTTTGACAACAGTTTAAGCACCAAAAGAGTAGGATCGGTTCTCGCTAGAACCAGGGTTCATGCCTCTGCTCGACAGTCATCATGTTGTGTATCAGATGCAAGGCTTGCATCATTTACCAGGTCCGAATTCTCCTTGATGAGGGAGCAGATCGCGACCAGCGAACGTCAGGTGGTTTTCGTGCTGGTTGTGCAGCATAGCATGGCTGGCAAGCGTGAGCTGTCATGTTGTCCGGGAAGGCGGTCGCACGGCTCTTGACATAGCGCTGGCCGAGGTTGGGCCAAGGGCCTAGGGCCTAAGGGCACAGTTTCGAACTGTCGCAGTACCAGATGGGCATTGCAAAAAGATGTACTTATGCAGGACCACATGGGCTCTCACTGTGGAGTGTGGCTTGGCTGCATTAGGATTTGTGCGCCAAAGGGGCTTGCAGCATCAGCATTGAAGGCTAGATCTGCTGCAAGACCGTGTGTGTGTGCTGGACATGCGCACGGCTGTCAAGCCCCTCGGAGCACATAATGGGTTATCTGTCTTGCAAGCTCCGAATCATTGCTGCCTCGTTGAGGCTCATGGCCCAAGACAGGCAGACCTTTTGCACGCAGAAGGAACCCTGATCGCGGCAGTCTGCCAAGAGCTTTCCAGATCGTGTTTTTGGACTTCTTCCGCGCTTGCGCTCCATGGCTCCGCACGTTGACTTGCGCAACTGGAGGTTGCGCTCTGATCGGAATTTTTAGTAGCTGAAAAGGTCCCCCGTGCTCCCGCTTCGATCACTCGTTGCTACTGCAACACTGCCACACGTCTTCTAAACATGGGTCATGCGACCGAAGCGTGATCGAAAGAGGGAATGAGGGCGAACAAGCCAGCCAGAGTAAGTACTCCTCAGGAATGGACTTCAGGATCGTGAGAAAGCTGAGGATTTATCAAGACTGATCAAGCTTCAAAGCTGTTTAGATTTGGTTGCTCCTCCGTGACAGCTTTCGCACCTGACGGCCAAGCCTCTCAGTGAAGCTCGGCTTTCGACCATGTTTGGGAAGGTTGGTGGATGGTCTCAACAATGACCTGCGCCATAGATCCTGCCACTCGTGATCCTCAGCGGTGATGTACCAGATTGCCCCCACAACTGTACTACAAGACATAGTTTTAAGAAGTGTTGTTTGACAGCTTCTGAAGAGCTGCCGAAGTTTTCAGCAAAGATTATTTAATCACCTTGAGCCGGAGGGTGCTGAACCCAGACCAGCAGTGGGGATTTCGAACGCGGGCCTTGTTCGAGGCACTACTAAGTTTGGTTCTTTCTGTGACTACCATGACTACGATTGGGCATCAAGCGTGCCAGGAATGTCGAAATTTGGCTGGTGGGCTCCACTCTAGGCTCTTTTCTGAACCGCCAGGCTTTGGCGCGGAATGATGATTTTTAGTCAGTCAACTTCTTCCATCCTTTGTCAACTCTCGCTGTCTGTCCACTTCCATTAATTTAGGGGTGGAGTGATGGCTTGAGAAGTGGCGTTCAGGGCACTTGCCGAAAGCATGAGTCATTACGGTTTCCTAGCCGTTTCGTGCGTGAAACGTTCTGGAACGTTGCCCAGTGCTGTCCCTGCAGGCAGCATTTTCAGCTGCTGGCCTTGCAGGGTTTTCTGCAAGAGAAGCAGAGCAGCAGATGCTAAATTTTACTGAGCGCCTCTGAACCCAGAGAGGTTGGGCTCCTCGGTAGTTGTAGCCACAGGTATGTGTGCTTTACAGCTCTTGGCACTCGAGACCCTGCTCACCTGTATCCCGGCACCGTCAAAAGCCCTTGCTCTCCTCTGCCGAAGCAGGTGGAGCCGCACAAATCTTACTTGGCATCACCAGGAGACGAAGGGCATGGGCATCGTTCAGCCGGATTTTCGCCAGTTCACCAAGGCCCTGCATAACTTCGCGTGATATTTGTGGAGTTTCTTCAGGATTCTGTGAGCAGGTGGGATACGAAGGCCGCCTGTCAGTCGTCTCTGAATCACAAGTGCATCAAGATGGGCTCCAAAGATATTTGGTGCAGGTGCGGTCATGCAAATGTTGTCAGTTTACATGGTTTGTGCCGATACCTTAAACTCTGTGCAGTTCACCTCTGGTGAACTGAGCCGAGCCGATGGAGTTGGATTCGTTTTTTCGCAGCGCTTGCCCTGTGCCTTGTCTGCATTCTGCAGCCTTCAAAGTCTGAGATCCCACCACCCCAGAGCGCCAGCAGCTCCAGCGGCTCCAGGTGCCAAGAACATCCAGAGGATAGTCTCGATTTTTGCCCAGCTCCCAGGACATGAGGGAGTCCAGGCTAATTAGCTTGCGATCGCAAATTGTATGTGGCAGGTGAATCAACGTGGGCGCATTTGCATGCGTGCTTTCACGGAACTCGAGAGGCAAGAAGTGCACCCGCAGAAAGCAGCTCAACCTGCAAATGATGAGTCCGGAAGCCAGCAGGGCGTCGGCATTTGTAAAGCCTTTGGAACTTGGCGATTGTGTTGAAATGGCACCGCGCTGAGCAAGGGTGCAGGTGTTGAGAGCTTGCAAGCAACTGACTCTCCGCTCAGGCGATTGATTTGACAAATCAGGTCGCGCCTGTCCTGCAAGAACTGTGATTGGTCAGATCCTGGACGTTGCCACAGGTTTGCAGTTTCAACATCTGGGAATGTACAGATTCTGGCTGGCCAGACTTGACAGGGTGCCCCCTCCACACTGGGGCTTTTGGAGGGTGCGACATTTGTGCACCGCCAGGAGGCCAGCGTCCAGCGCGGAGCTAAACTTCGGTGCGAGGTTGCTCAGCCTCAGTCAGGCCCGCACTTGTGCTTTCCTGCAAGCAGTGTTGCCGCATTAGGTATGAGGATGACAGTCGCTTGTGAAACTATTGGTTCAATAGCGTTTTTTTTCTCCCTTAAAGGGTGTTTTTTTCCCCTTGTTTACGCGCGCTTAGGGGGTCCGGGCGGGTTCATCATCTTTCTTCGGTAGCCCGGCGACAAGGCTAAGTCTTATTGCTGTGGCTATCCTCTTCCACGGTTGAGACTGACAATCTTGCATGACCGCCAGATTTGGTTCACTCATGTTTTTCGTATGGCTTGACGCAGCTCCCTTTGCAGCCGGAGTGGCTCAAGGGGAAGTGGCTGGCGGCAGCAGAGAAGTGGCCCCAAGCTTGTGTCTTTGCCTTAACGCCTCGTTTCCTCTGCAAGAGCCACCATGAACGGTTGCTCAGGCTTGACCAGCGCTGGCTGCAAAAGAGCACAATGCCTTTGGGAATGAAGGCAAGGATGCCGAAGCAACTTGATGTGCTCTCCTGGCAACACAAAGGCCTGTGTGTGCACAAATGGGGGGGCGCTAGCAGCCGTACGAGCGAGCGCCTTTCGAACACCTACCTCGCACACATTCTCCCGCCCGTGATTTTTTGCTTCACTACCCGGCTGCCATCCCTCCCCCAGTTTGCTAAGTGCAGCGATTACCGTCTGTGTCAAATGCTTGACATGCTCCAAATTAAAGCAAGTATCCAGTTAAAAGCTTTCACTGCGAACTTTTCCGCGCCTTTTGAAAGTCCCTGTGCTGAGCCGTTGCCAATCACAGATTGCCGTGTCGTCCCACAACACAAGTGTCGCAAGCCGCATGAGTTGTAGCATTTGGACAGCTTCAGGAGGTCAAACCACCCGAGAGACTACAAGCCAAGCCAGGCAAGGCAGGCCAAGAGCATTTTTTGCAGCCTCTGCCGCTACATGCTGCTAGGTTACCAGCGCAGGAAGACGCTTCCTGCAGTCGTGTCTTCCAAAGCCGAGGACACAATGTTTGTTGTCCAGTGACTGGCGCCTGGGGTACGATTGCCTCGCTGGCAGGCGACAGCCAAGCCACTGCGTACTCAGAGGCACCGGGCAGCCGATTGACGCAATGCGTTTTGGCTCACCGAACTCCAGGCGAATGACGAGCCCAGCTATAGGCCCCAGGCTGGGAGAGTTCTACGAGCAAGCTGCGAAGAAAGAAGCCCCTTCCGGATAGCACAGACAGGTCCACTTCTCAAGGTTGCTTGCGTCTCAGCATCCCCCAAAAAGCATGCAGAGAAGCATGAATCAATTTAAGATCGCATCTTCGTCTCGGACACGGATGCAAAGAACAGTGAGGCAGCTGGCAAAGCGAGCACTGTCAGCACTGCGCGACTTCAGTTGGCATTCCTCGAATCAGGACCGCGACTTTTCAGAGGATGCGCTCGGGGAGTTCGAGCGAGAGTTTCGTCGTGAGAGACCCTGTGCAGTTTTTCTTGTGACAAGCTGACCTTTCTCATTTAGAAATCCTGACCTGTGGAGTGTTCGGGACGAGGCCTTGCTGGCCTGCCACCTCGCCTGCCCACACCACCCAAGTGGGCGAGACACCAAGCACCTTGCAGATCCTGAGTCTTCCGCCGCATGACTTCTTGACACTTGCTAGCTCCTTTTTACAGACTGAGGTATAGTATTTGACGTATTTGTTGAGTGTGGTTGGCAATTTGTTTCAACTTTGCCACAGCCCGGGCTCAACACATTTGTTGTTTGACTGTGTTGCCCACGGCCGTCAGTTGGTCCAGGGTCCTGAGGCACAGTTTCACTGGCAACTCCAGAATTTCTTATCGGGAACCACGCCTCAGGCTCCTTTGAAGGCCACGCCCAGGTTTCACCGGTGTCTGCAGCCATGGGTTGCGGCGCTTCCGCTACAGGCGGCAAGGACGACCGGATGTAGCATGAACAAGAATTGTGTAAACAGTCTGTTCATTCTGTGCGGCCTGAGGACTCTGGTTCTGGCAGCGGGAAGAAGTCAACGACAGGCTTCTGACAGAAAGCCGCGCTGCTAAGACGAAGCCTCTGAGCCCGTGCTCACGTGTCAGGCTTCGCGTCCTCAAGCCTTATTGTTGATAACCAGGTGTGCTCCCCAGATCTCATTCTGCATCGTGTGAGGATGTATGAGGTATGAGGCGTCTGTAGAGCTTCTAGCTGCTTCTAGCTGAACATGTTGTTTGTGTGCAAGCGCCTACTATGCAGCTTTGAGCATGGACAGAAGCGGAAGCGTGTGCAACGCTCAGGGCAAGATCACGCAGTTTTATGACATTGACAAGAAGAAGATCGGCGAGGGCTCATATGGATCTGTTTGCAAAGCACGAAACAAGGACCTTTCAACCATTTGGTCTTGACGATGCAATGCACACTCCATGGCGCCTGGCAGTTGGCGCTGTTGCATGTTGTTGTGGTATCTTGCAGGCCACCAAAGCCATGCGTGCCATCAAGACCATAAACAAGGCAGCCCTCAAGAGCTTTTGACTTAGCTCTTGATTCTGCCAGCTTTCATCACATGCAGTCTCAGGCCCTTGTGAACTGTTTTTTGCTGAGGTCCTGAAGCATTCAGAAAGGCCAGGTCCGAACTTGTCTTGCCATGGTAGCCATGCCTGCTTGCTTACTGCCCTTGTTGCAGGAGATTCAGATCATGAAGATCCTGGACCACCCCAACATTTGTAAGCTCTATGAGTCGTTCCAAGATCATCGCTGCTTGTTCTGATACGTCAGCAGAGGATGACAATTCCCATTTGTCCCAGAATCATGGAAGTCCAAACACGTCCAAGCAAGAACTCTGTGTGCGTGGTTTAGGCAACATCTACCTGGTGCTTGAGTTGTGCACCGGTGGTGAGCTATTCGATCGAATTATCGAGTACGGCCATCTCACCGAGAAGCAGGCAGGAGCCAAGAGTCTTGTGCATCTAGATTTTCCCGAAGGTAGTGGTAGCATTGCCAACGTTTCTCTGGCAGGCAGCACTGCTGATGCAGACTCTTTGCCGCAAGATGCATGGAAGCTCACTGCAGAGTGCGTGGCGTGCGTGCTGAGCTGTAGAACATTTGCAACACAGTGGGCCTGAATTCAAGCTCGGCCAGATTGCATTGTAAGTCGCGCAAGCCTTTGTCAATTGGCTCTGCTGACAGGAACATGTTCCGGGCTATCTACTACATGCACCAGCCACTGGCCAAAAGTCCGGAAACGCACGAGAGCGTGCATCCGTCTGACGCCAACTAAAAAGCAAAGATCGCATCAACCTCGCATCAGGTCGCACTACACACATCGCGATCTCAAGCCTGAAAATTTTATCTTCACAACCAAGGAGGGATTCTGCAGTGTATTGGATTGGCTTTAGTTTTTGCTACGCTGATGGGCCAGGAAGCCATCGAAAAAAGCACGCTGAAGTTGATTGACTTCGGTTTGGCGCGAGAATTTGCGCCAGATCAGGCTGGGAGCAACGAAAGCCCTGACAGGATCCTTATAATGCTTCAGAAGAACCGGTGTGCAAGGAGGGATGTTCGGTATCATGAGGCAGCGGAGGCAGATGAGAGGCTTTGCTTGCGGCCAGGTGTTGCAGACAAAAGCTGGCACCCCGTACTACGTGGCGCCACAGGTGGAATGGACTTGTTCGGATCATTGGTACTAGCACTGTAGGAAGCCTTGAAGAACATGTGCCCATTTGCTTTACTTGCAGGTCCTGGCAGGAAAGTATGACCACATGGCTGATATGTGGAGTCTGGGTGTCATCATGTGGCTCGGTGTTCATGCCATTCATGTTGCATGTACGCGGATCCATGTGGCTGGTCTTACGTCGTACTAGTACCAGATGATCGTATGCCAATCAGTCTTCAGGTATGTCATGCTTTGCGGCTATCCTCCTTTCTATGGAGACTCAGACCAGGAGGTTCTTGATGAGGCCGGTAAAGTGCGGATGCTGCCAAGGCAGTGTGTGCATGCAGTCGTCTAACTGCACACTGCAGCGCTTTGAGGTACGTCAAGGAAAAGTTAAATTCCAGCCGGCTGACTGGTCACTTGGCACTTTTTCGCTCACTACTCGTACAACGTAACCGCTCCCTGCAGCAGAAGACATCGCAGATAGAAGGAACTGAGATACATTTACAAGGCCACCATGGAATCAGTTTTCAGACACCTCTGTGTATAAGCCTGCCCTGGCATCTGCGGCTTAGGAAAAATGTATCAGACGATGCGAAGGCATTGTGCCCTGGCAAGACTGCAAGTAAGGTCCGTTGTGCAAGCCACATTTGGACCGTGAATGCGGTGAGATCCCGCATCATACCCAGGATCAAGAATCTACTGCAGATGAATCCAAAGGATCGATACACTGCAGAGCAAGCGTTGAATGATGCCTCTTGCATTTACAACGTCGTTGTGCGCTTGCTGTGAGTCGTTCTGTCTGATTTCCCATATGCCTAGCCAAGGTTTGGATCAAAGAGAAGGCTCCCAAGGCCAAGGATGTAAACCTGCAGGACAGAGAAATTTGAAGCCGGGATGACTTCCTGGGGAGACTTTCTGATGCTGCTAGACTCAAGCCTATGTCTTTCAGGACGGATTTGTCGACAAGCTTCGGGGCTTCCTCTCGCAGAATAAGCTCAAGACTGCCGACGGCATTTGCTACAGTTTTGTGGTGCTTTGCAGTGTTGGCCCCATGTGCAGTGTTGGCCCCATGGGGAGGGTACCTGCAAATTCCAAGGAAAGCTGCCTTGCAAGTCATTGCCAGTAGTCTCGACGACAAGCAGATCCAGCAGCTGGCTACAAGTTGTTAGAAGGCTTTAGTCACAGGCTTAGGCTGAACCTTTATTTCCAGATCAACATTTGTCCAGCCAAGGGCCCTCAAGGAGACCTTCATGTCATTGGACGAGTGGCCTGGCTTACAATCCTGGTTGCCTGCTGTGCTGCAGTGCTTGCCCTTCTACAGTTGTGGCGCTGCCACTCTTAGGAACGGTGATGGTCTGCTGACTGCTGCCGAGCTCAAAGCAGGCCTCACGATGCAATGCTAGCGTTGGTACGAGGGTTGCCGGCTCTGCGCGAGCTCGAAAGCCTCTATGCCCGAGGCTTGGAGAAGGGCGGCGTGATGGACATAGCAGCTGATCTGCAGGACTGCACACAGCATGCTTTTGCCTTGTTGTGGGCTATCTACGCAATGTTTCTGTCCACAGGAGATCATGAAAAGCATTGATGCAGACGGAAGTGGCGTCATTGATTACACGGAGTTCCTTGCCACTTGCCTGTCTAAATGGTGCGATCGTCTCAGAACAGTCTCAAACCGCCGCACTTATGAGTGTCTTGACATACAGGCAGCGACGCTGGACAGGAAGCATTACATGGAGGACCGCACAAACTACTGTAGCGCATGTTACGTAATCATGCAACGGAATCTGGGCTTGCACTGACAGCAAGCTGTAATGAGGAAGATGCGTGTTGGCAAGCCTTCCGTGTTTTCGATCGTGATGGCAATGGAACGATCAGCCAAAAAGAGTCGAAGTCTCAGAAGCCTCAAGCTGTGGCCGCAAGTCATGTGCTCGGAGCCTTAGCGTGTCTCAAGCGCGATTTGCACAGGCTTGCTGAAGTGTTGGCAAGCGATGACGTGCAGGGCAAGTTTCACAAGGCATGGGTCCAGCAGCATCAGCCTACAGCCCATAGTCAAATACTGTTCTTTTCCTGCAAGGATTTGGCAGCAACTTGCCTGTGTCAGTCGATCCTGCGTGCTGAACTGGTTTTGCCAGACATGATAGCAACATTGCTTGCCAGTACCCCTCTGCAAACCAAGGAGTTGCTAAAGCAGGTTGACACTAATGGAGATGGAGAAATTGATTTCCAAGAGTTTATGGAGATGATGCGGAGCTGAGATGGATCTGCGCAGTGCAGGGGGCATCGTGCCGACGGATTATCCGACCCTGCCCTGTGCTTGTCTGCACTTGACAATGACGTTGCTGTCCACAAACTTTCTGTGCGACATGTGTGGCTTTCCGTTTACGTTAACTTAAGCTGGTCCTCACCATGCAGCCGTTTCTTGGCAGATCCGATTTGTCAGAGATCTTTTTAGCCAAGTGAATTTTGATAGTCATTCGCAAAGGACTTTTCTATGCTGCAACGAGGGCCACCTTAGATCATTGCGGCAGCGTTGCAGAATGCACGTTGCAAAATCTGTGTGAAGTGCAGCTGCACGTCTCACAACAAAGGAGCATGCATATTGGCTATCAAGCGGCAATAGTAAAATTAGACTTCTGAAATTCATCAGATGTATGCTGCGAGCACGTGGCGCCCACGCCAAGTTACAGTGCCTCAGGCACTCAGTACTGTACGCGTCCACTTGTTATCGGCTTTGTCCCTCGCGTTTTTCTGTGTCCCCTTCTCAGCTGGTGAGTCATATTGCCATCTAGGCATTTCCCCGCGGCTGGACCGCATTGTGACTACGGAAGGGGGCCAAAGATGGGCACCTGCGGGGTTCGAGAGGTCTGCCAAGCAAATATGCTCTTTTGGCCGGGCCTCTGACGTCGAGGACGATGCATACGAACTGGGGACCATGCAGGCAGCAAAGTCTTAATTAAGACGAATGAAAACTGCCCGCATGGTCCCCGCAAGGTCCAAGCGACACCCTGTCTCACGAGAAGCTACGAACCAAATCGTTGCCATATGCCATACCAAAAACTGCTGAGTCATCACTGCACTGGCGCTCTAGTGGTTTGATCATATCTGGCGGTGAGGGAGAGCTAAAGGAGCACTTCAGAAGCTGACCTTCAGGTGCCACCTTGGGCCCGGAGTACGGGGACGCAGGCCTGTTTTTCAGCTTCGGGGCAAGGTTACTGCGTGATCGAGTTCACGTTTGGTTTCAATTTTTTAATGCGTGATGCTGTTCCAGGCAGGGCCTTGCTTGGCACCTGTGGTTCCGATAAGCGCGGATGCCGTTGGCTCAGCTTCCCCCTTTCCTTTGAGTACAGGCAAGTCTGAGAAATCGGAGGTGGCTTTAGTCATGAGTCGAAAGTGCGGGCGTTGCTGAGGCATTGCCGCGATCTCCCTTTCTGCCGCACGGATCCCAGCTTTTTTTTTCAGACCATGCTGGGCACATGTAGGCATGTCCCAAGGCGCCTGCACGGAGCTGACGAAAGCGATATGCTGTCCAACGTGCGGGGCTTGATCGTATTGTGCTCCAAGCTCCAAAGATGCCTTGAGAAAACGTTATTAGAGCAAGGTACTGAGCTCGCTGCTTCCAGCGGCGCCATCAAGACACTTGCGGTGCGCAGCCAAGCGGTATTAGCTTGGTAATTGCAAGCAGATGGACACTTGCGCAAGGCCACCTCCAGCCGTTCATGATCAGGCAAGCAAAGTCATCAGGCCGCACATGCCTCATCCACTGACGATGTTGCACAGGACGTGCTGTCCCCCTGTACGCCGGGGTCCCACCTGAGGTTTGTACAATTTTGTACAATTTTGTACATGTTTGTGAGCAGAGGAAGCGGTCCACACACTTGGCTGAGGGCCTCGCCGCAGAGCCCTTTCAGCCCCATCAGCCCCAGCTCGGCTGGGCTACCGCTCTCAGAGGAGGAGGAGCGGAAGCGGAGTGAGGCGTGGAGATGCAAATCCTCTTGCTTGGCTGCTCTACGCAACTTCCCGTCAGGTTCTGGCATTCTTCGACACACTGGTTAGAAGATTCGGGAACACCAACAGGGCGTCGGCTGCCCGAATTTGAGCAGACGGCATCGTTGAGCACGCCCTGGCGAGCGGTGTGACAGGTTTCGCGCGATGAAGCAAGCGGCACAGGTTGCCCGCCCGCCTTCTTCCCAACAGGCGCAAGGGTTTACGTAGGTTTTGTGGAAGTGCCTTGTCTGGGTCCGCTCTAGAACTGCGCCGGGATAAAAGAGCGAAGTCAAAGTCAAATCGAACCTGACCTGGACTGCGTTGACATTGTTTTCTGCTAGCACTCGATGGCAGCACCCACTGATGCCTCTTTTCTGGCTTCAGAGTGTCCTGTGCTGCTTCCGCCCTTCATCTTTCCGCCCAAGTTCATGTGAATTGACTTGTGCCCCAGAGAAGCAGTAAGTTTCTCTCAAGCACTTACGTTCGCCACTCCAGTTGCCAGGTAGGTAGGCACTAGTTGAAGGTAACTTGTAGCCTGGCAGACACGGGACGAGCCAACTGGCAGGCATTTGGCCCGGCACTGGCGCCACTGAGCAAGCCGGAGTTCGAGTGGCGCGCCGGTTCAGCCGCCCTTAGCAGCTCGCAGCAGCTCGACTTGCTGGCTTTGAGCAGGTGTGTGACTGCCTTGTTGCAGCATGGCAACCGACGATTGGCCTCGCGCCTCTTTGCGCCTGCCTTAACTCTGCTTTCAGCCCAGCGATCCTGCATGACATCCGAGGGCCCTTTCAGAGAGAATAAAGATTATGAATATAGTTTGATGCCAGGCAGCATTGGACACCGGCTTCGCAGAAATCCCCGTGGCCAGCTTGAATCACAAGCTGGACTGGGTGGAGGCAAGGTTGGGCTTTGTTGGTATGCTGAGCTTTGCCAGTTTGTACTGAGTTCATACTTCTTAGACGTGCATTTTTGTCAAATATATGCGCTGTGCTGTGGGGCCCGAGGATCTCGCTTCCTTATTCCAGCTGCGGCAGAACCTACTGGATCGCTTTGGCTCCTTCAGAGGGGTGGAGGCTGCTCATACAAGTTGCAAAAGGCTCACACTGAGATTTGTGGTCGCCGTGGTTGTTTCTGGCAGGAAGCTCTGCAGTGGGCGATGCTTGCGGGTTTGGAAGTGGTAAGCTTAGCATGTTCTGATGCACCTTGCTGCCTGCCTTGATGTGCTTAAATAGTCCCGGCTCAGGATGCGCAGAGTCCAGGGACGGCGCCAACTTCTCTACACGGAAGCGTCGGGAACCTGGACCAGTGGCTATGCCGCACATGCCTTCATCCAAAAGCCAAGAGAGGATATGCCACGCAACCATGGTCTTCACCAAGGTTTCCAAGAGAGAATTTACCCAAGCGGTTTCGGCGCTTGGGATCCCTGCAAGCCAGGCAAGCCTGTGCATCCTGTGGCAGTGGGGCCTTGGCAGCCAATGCTGGAAGCATCTCTTGCGAGGCTGCGCATCTTTTTCTCCTGCTGGACACTGATGATTGCTGGTGCTGGCAGATGTGGATGCTTGTTTCCATGTAATGCTCAGAGATGAAGTGATGCTGTGCAGGACAACCGTGGTCGGGGTTCCATTCAGCTGTCGCAGTTCGTACATGCCCTGGAAGAGATCCCAACGGAGCTTGCCTGGCGTGACCTTCGGCAACGACTCCTGGCCAAGAAAGGAACCATGCAAGATGCACTGCGTTCTCTAGACGCCGACCCAGACTCCTCCGAGAGCGATCTCGGACGGTGTGTGGCAAAATGTGAAGTTCCAGAGCTTCAGCTAGCGGATGTCTCTAGAACGGCACTGCGGTCCTTTCTACGCGCAGCAGCCCCGGCCATCAGCCTCCAAGACTTCTGGAGGCGCGTGGCGACGGAGTGGCCGGAAGTCATGGAAGCGGCGAAGACCGTGGCAACGCGGAAGGAGGCCCAAGAGGCGCAAGAGGCCTTGCAGCACCTGGAGGAGCTTGTGTCCGAGCTTCTGCCGTGTGAGCTTCAAGTTTACACTTCAGTGCCGGATTTGGAAAAGGGTGGTGTCAGCGCCAGCAAAGCAGTGGTTCTTCCAAGTTTGTCCTTTGAAATGTTTGATGCCCTCGCAGAGCATGTAGACGTCCCGCGAGACAATGCGCGAGAGCTCTTCCAATGCCTTTCAAGTGCAGCTTCGGAAAGCGAAAAGGAAGGAAAGGAGGATGCGGCTTTGGCTTCGTCTATTTTTCTAGAAGACTTTGCCGAACAGCTGACGTTGTGGGCTGAGACTTTTGAGCCTAAGGGTTCCAAAAGAGTGAGGGCCGCCGAAAGGGTCCGTCAAGTGGTGGCTCCTGTGCGGAGAGCAATTTCTGCACTGAAAGCTGAGCTACAGCCAGAGTTGCTATCGCAAGGCTCCGTAGCAGAAAAAAGCGAGGAGGCTCGGGAGCCAAGGGATCCGCGGCGCTCGAAGGCAAGAAGGATCTCCAAACTGCCATGGTGCGCATACTACCGCTGCCGCCGCGCGTAGCCCGAGCATGCCCGGTCTGCATGCCTGACGTGAATTCAAACAGCCATCTGGGGCAAATAATGCACTCTAGATGCTGCTGCCGAAATGCTAGGCAGGTTTTCTGCCATTTTTAGAGTTCCACATCATGCATGCGGTGCTAGCTTGAAGGGACGATGTTGCAAACGCTCGGCTCGACATGTGATGCCAGCCATTGCTCAGAAGTTTCACCTCACTCATTCGAAGCCAGGAAAGAGAGCACACTCGTCTCATCTGAGCTTGATGAGATAGATGTTGTCGCAGTGCAGGCAGCCCAGAAGCCAGTCAAACTCAACGTTGGACATCTTGCCTGCGTGCGGAGTCTCAGCATGCCGCGTGTAACCGCGCGATCTTCGGATAATGGAGAGAAATTAGAGAAGTCACTGACCATTGCACTGTCTTGTGAGAGGTTGTGAAGAACGAGGGCGTGACGGTCACATTGCTCTCCTAGCGCTTCAATCAATCTTGCAGATTCCAGAGTGTCACCTCCCGCTTTTCCGTTGCAGATTTCAATTCAGCGGCCGTTCACCTATGCGAGATGAGCCTTTCTTGTACCTTGGGCAACGGTATTTGAGGGCTATCTGCCAAGCAGCTGCAGGTGAAAGGCCATCTCCTCGTGCACGTAGCTACTCGTGACAGACCCGTACTTTGCATGCAAAGTGCACGCTAAGTGCAGCACATCTTTGAAAATTGAGGCATCCTGCGATCAGTCATTCGTGAATCTTTTGCGCAGCATGTTTCCAAATAGGTGGTCGGATACTGCACGCAGCAAGTGGGTCAAGTGAAGGTCATGGACAGGCACTTTGAAGATGGTAAGAAAAGCTAAGTTCAATGTTGTAGGCGTTGTGCACATCCTAACCAGCAGACACTGCATGTGAGCAAGCCTCCACAGACTTGCTGGGATGATGCAGATGCTGGAGAAGTTATTTGGTGCGAGCAAGGTTGCCGAAGCTCCGGCAAAGAGGAACTTTTCAAGCTCCTCAATTGTCTTCTTTGACTTTGACCTCACGCTGACAGTGGTCCACGTTTTCAAGTCTCTTGCGGGCTGGGTGGATGCTCAAGTCTGCATGATGGCCATGCGGGGCCTCCTTGTGGCCGAGCCGCATGCCCTCACTGAGCGCGGCCAACTTCGTCGTTTGGCTGAGTTGGGTCCTGCATGGATAGAGCAAGCTTTTGGTGGATTCAGCCGCGTGACTGCCATTCGTAAGCTGCTGGATGGCCTCTTGAGCAGTGGCTGCAGGATCATCCTTGTTACTCGTGGCTTGGCCTTTCCCAACCTTAGATAGTACTAACCCCGGAGTTCAGCAAAGGAAACAGTTTTAGCCTCAGCCCCAAAATCAGATCTCTTCAGGTGGGTACGTTGGTGTAGCTCGGAAGTGTCTGCAAGAAGTTGGCTTATTGGATTGCTTTGAAGCCCTTTACGGAAACATTGGCGTTGCTTATGGCACACGGACGGCATATGATCAAGAAACCGAAGCCAGCGGAAGTGGAGCTTCGGAGGAAGTTGACCGCTTGTGGAGCATGTTGGGCAAGTGGCGTGAAGGTGAGTGGGATTCCAAGACGGAGATTGTCCATCGCTACAAGCAGCTTCATGGCCTCACCGGTGAGCAGGCGGGAAGTGTGCGGCAAAAGCAAGGGTTCCTGTACTGGTAGCTAAGTAAGTCTTGATCCAAGTCGTGCGACATAGAAGTGATGCTTGAGGTGCAATCATTTATGAGCTTGAGAGGTACTGTTCGTGGATGACGATGTGCAAGAACTGACTCCTTTGCGGCACTCAGCATTGACAGTTCACGCTAAGGGAAGAAGTGGTATGGCTGCATGTGACATGTTGGAGGTGGCGCAACGCCTTGACCTGCAGTCTACTTGTTGGGCACAGGCATGCTATGAGTTCTGGGATGCCTTGAGGGATCCCCTGGCAAGCAAACCATTTGCCATCACCGTTTTCAATCGCAAGCATCTGCCAATACGACTATCGCGCCATATTCAGATGCTGGAGGCCGAATTTGCAGAGCGTAAAAGCTCCTTGCGTCGCTTTACCCTGCTGATGCGTGAACCGCATCTCTTCCTGTCAATTGCCCAAGATGCCTACGTGAAGCAAGTGAGCCTGACGGGTAAAACTCACGTAACCTCCTTTGCGCCGTTGATCCAAGGGATGCGGGAGCAGCTTGGAGTGGGAGGCTTGCTTGAAGTGTCCTCAGGCGACCTGCAAAGATTGACATCACCCTTTTCTCCCGACGTTGAAGACGTTGAGTGGATGAAAGCAGATCCCTGCGAAAGCGTCAGCGTGAGCGGCAATCACCTCTATGAGGAGCCAGTAAGCAAGCCGCGGCCTGAGGAGCCCGTGAAAACCTTGACGTCTTTGGTTCGAATGTTCCAGCAAACCTTGCTTGGACTCTGTCCCATCACACTGGCAACCGCAGGCAGGCATCGGAACACGATTTGTTGCCATGAAGTTGAAGGTTGCCCGGAGGAAGCTGTGTGGTCCAGATACCCCAAGATGAAGCATATTGGAGCAGGACACTTTGGTGAGGTCTTCCAGGCCAGAGAGCTCTCAAGTGGCCGCGAAGTGGCCGTAAAGCATCTTGAGCGCTTGGATCCCGAGGAAGAAGGAGCGGGCGATGAGGTAAGCGTGCTTCGTGCCCTGGCGCATCCGAACCTGCTGCGCGTATTTGAGGTTGTGAAGTTCCCGCGGGAGGTTCTGATCGTCACGGAGCTGGCTCCAGGCGGCACTCTCTCCACATACACAGACACGCGCGAGGGAGGGCCATGGATTGCAGGACTTGCGTCTATTCACACTTGAGAGTGCCTTTTTTCTTTTGTGATGGTCACAGGTCAAGCAAAGGAGAATCGTAGGCCTTCTGCAAACCGAGCCTTGCAGGCACGCAGCTTGAGCGCAATTACACTTTTCCAACTGAAAATGAAACAAGCCTGTCGATGCCTGTAGTACCCGCCTCACCGAAAGAGCTGAGGGCATTTTTGGCTTCCTCCTGAACCATGATGAGTTCCATGACCCAGCCCTGTTGTAATCTTGCAGCCCAGCTACCTTGTGGCCTTGTGGATCTTGGGAATTTCGGGAATGTCGGCTCTACAATCTCGCATTTCTTTGAGTGCACTTTTGTTGCCCAAGCATTTGAGTTCTTGCGGCTGCGCTTGGCGAGCTTTCGGGGGGATGTTCAGACGTTTCTTTCTGATTCTTGCACAGGGCGTCCAAAACTTCAACAGTTTTCAAGTCTTTGAAGCTGGGCACGCATGTTGCAGAGCGTGGTCTGCATCAAACAATCAAACTCCAAACGCATGTCCTCCACACGCAAGTGCGACCAGTCCGGCAGGAGCCATGCAGCAGATTGTGAGTGCCGTGGCATACTGCCACCGGCAATTCGTGCTCCATGGAGATTTGAAGCCCGAAAATGTGCTGATTGGTGGCACACGTCCTGATGGTTCCCCGTTTTGCATCGTCTGCGACTTTGGACACACGACAGTTTGCATTGGCTCTGCTTTGGTAGCAGCTCCTGGGGACCCACGCTACATTGCACCCGAAGTCATCGCCAAAGAAAACCTCTCCTCGAAGAGCGATGTCTACATGCTGGGTGTGACGGCTTTTGAGCTGCTTACGGGTTGGCTTCCATTCTTTAACTTACAGAGTGCCTCCTTGCCGATGTGCTACCATCAGTTAAGCCGTGGTGGTGTCCAGGAGCGGATTTTATCTGAGAAAGGGCTGGACTGGCGTGACCTGGACCGGCTGAAAGCCGCATGCCCGCCGCCCGTGCAACAGGTCGTACTGAACATGATGGCTAGGCATGCGCAAGACCGTCCAGAAGCCATTGCAGTTTTAAGAACAGCATGGCTACAGGATGCACATGGACCATGCAAGAGTGCTTATGATGCAATGCTGAAGGCTGATGCAAACAATGGTTGGGGGCTGTGGATCCCTCAGCATCCACGCTTTGCACAACGTCTCGAAGAGCGTGCACGGCTCAGCTGGACGTATCGCATGCTCTTGAGCCTTCTGGGTTCTGGGCTTCGATCAGATATGTTGCTGGGTGCACGATTGCTCTTCAGACGCATGGACGAAGAAGGAAATGGGCAACTGAACAAGAAGCAGTTCTGCAAGGCTGCTTTGGCCTCTGGACTGAGCAAAGAAGTTTCAGAGGCACTCTTTGCTGCTGGCGATTTGCATTCTCAGAGTTATCTGGACTTCAAAAACGTAGTGATGTTGTTCTTGGACCTTGAGTCATTCAGCGCCCTGGACGTGTTCAAGCTTGTGAAGATAAGTCCTTTTAACTTCTTGTTGTTACGCAGCAAGTGCCCAGATGTATGAACCAAACACAAAACCCACAAGCCCTTTGGTGAAGATCAATGGGAAAGCATCCATAAGAGTCGAGGAGGTTCACAGAATACCTGAGCATGCCCGAGCCCACCTAAGCGACCTGCTTGACCAGAGCTTAGGCACAGAGGAGCTGCTGGACGAGCTGCGCTTCCTGGTCACTCGCATCCATGGCCCCCATTCCCTGGACAAAGGTTCAAAATCAATACCTACACATCAGAGGTTCGTATGTGCATCCAGAGATGTAAATCTTGCAGTATTCCGGAGGCTAGGCTTTCCAGACCCCTGCACCACGCTAGGGGGGAAGGAATGATTGCTGATACTGCCAAAAGTTTGGAGCCTCGTTAGATTTCGTTGACAACAGCTAAGTCTTTGTATGATACTGACGAACACGTGTGCAGACAACAATGCATTGGCTGCTGCAGGAGGATGCGTCTCTCCCCACCTCACCAAGTTCCAGATGCTCCAGCAGGAAGGGCCTGGGAGACACCTCGGCAGCGTTCAAGTTGAGTGACTTGCAGAGGATGCTCCATGCCAGACCCGATGCGCGAATGGAAAGATGGGTGCAAAATCTTCAGGCAGGCTTGGGGCCAGGTGACCACAACTTTACTGCTGAGCTCTTGCACAAGCTCTTGCAGAATGACTGCTTCGAACAAAGATGTGCGGACCCATGCACTTCGCCGCAGAGCACGGCCTGCCAAGGCAAATGACAATCTCAAAGCTTCGAACCGGGTTCTGCCGGTAGTTCAGCGACTGCGTGCGGCTTCAAGCCCACAGCCAGACCAACGATCCGTTCTTGCTGATGCGACACGACTTGCGTCACGGTGGAGGCTGCCTTCAGGTTCCCTCCAACAAGCAGGCTGTGCAAGTGTTTGAGATGATGCTGGTTCTTGGTCTGGCGAGACGTCCGCGAGAAGCACCCCAACGATGGCCAGGCGTTGTTGCTGGAAAGTGGCTGACGCTTGAAAGCGTTTCGCCAAAAAAGGCACCTACAGCAGAGCATGAATTGACCCTTCCAAAAATGCTTTGTGTTATTCGTGCTACGCTGTATGGCAGACGGCGCTGCCTCGCGTCATCTTTTCACACGCCGAATCAATCTCCAATTTGGCTCGTCCGACGTCGATTCATCCATCGGGTCACTGCCAACTTTAGCAGTGTTAGCTGCTGCAATCAACATGTTGTGGGCCGTTTTTCTGCGAGTGATCAACCGACGGGTCAGCAATCAGAAACGCTGAACAACTTCAAAGCTGACATGTCTTGCTCTAATCCTGCCAACATCAGGCAAGCAGTCTGTGGCAAGTGTAGCTGCGTCAGCAAACATTATAAGGGATGAAGCTCGGAATCAAACACACCAATGTTCCTTGGTGAACACAAAACCTCTCTGCGTTTAGGACAGCTCGGTGCTGCCATGGCGCGAGACCCTGAAGATGCGAGCGCCGCATCACCAACCGGGCCACCAGGTCGGTGATAAACTCGCGTAGCTTGCAGGTAAGCGTCAGCCTGCAGGCAAGAAGCCAAAAATCGAAGAGGCTGGAGCCAGCGCCTTACATGCCCAGCTCATCAGCACTGGGAGCCTTTGTGGCCAGCCGGACATCACAATCTCAGGCGGAGGCGGAGGATCCCGTCATAAGTGCCGCAAGGAAAGGACTTCAGGAGATTTCATGTTTGGGTAGCAGCCTTGGACCTGACCTGCGACAGCTTTGCGCAGGACTTGTGCGCCGAGCATGAAGTTCCAGAGTCTCACGGAGTTGGACACGCCTTGCGGGTACTGGAGCATGTCAACAAGGCGCGGCCATCCATCCTCCAACAGTCCACCTCTTTGATTCACATGCTGCCCGCAGACCAGGCTGTTTATTGATAGTAAAATTGACATGTTCCAAGTTTGCCATGTGCACAGTGAAGATTGTGATCTAATTAGACAGAATGACGTCAAGCTATCCACATAGAACTGGCATTGTCAAGCGCTCCCTTCCAATCACCGTGTGGATGGACATTTTGTCTTTGCTTATGCGCATGGGACCACAAGCTTTTGAGGCGTGCTCGTGTTTGAAGCGCGTGCTTTCAGCTCTGAGCATGCTGAAACAAATAGTCAGACACCAAGAGGTGCACACCTGCTCGTGAATGCATGCAGGCACTGGCGGCCAGTACTGGTGTTATTCTGCAAAGCCGGAAACAAGCAGTTCGCTTGGCAGCACTGCTGCATGATGCGGACGACAGTTACTCGCCAGGGACATGTGAGGTTGGCACCACTACTAGGGTTCTTTTTAAGTTTAAAGAAGTCAAGCATTAGCATTTGAGCGTCTGAGCCATTGTTAGAACATTTTCAGCACCTCTGTGTGATTGCGCAGAGACTGCGAGGAAAGATTTTCAAGACAGAGGTTAGTCTGCAGGCTCCCAGCTTCACTGCATGGCAATCTTCCTCAGGAAGGTCTAGAGAGGCTGAGCAGTCCTGAGAGGCGGCCAACGCCAATGCCAGAAGCATAATGGCGGGAGCTGGTGCTCATACAGATATTATCAACGAAGCTGCGAGCATGCTTCGAAGCTGCAAAGCCTACATTTTGCCGATTTGTGTCTGTCCCGCTTTCGCATGCTTTGACAAGAGAGCCTGAGGATTGATCTCGTGTCATGTTCCTCGGCATTTAGCTTGACTGGACCATCCCGTAATCCATGATGTTCAAGCTAGTGGAAGTTTGCGTCGTACGTAGTACTCATTTTGCTGGTCCTGTCTGCAAGTATAGCATGCCTTCTTAACTTCCGATCAATTGCGAGATGGTGATGACTTGTCTTCCTGTGGCAATTCTCTGCCAGAGGGTTTGCATCACCATCAAGGCTCAAAAAACGGCAACTCGGTTCCTTCGGCGGCCCTCGAGAGTCCCGAGCTCTTGTGGCCCCGCTGGGCAGACCGATTGGAGGCGGCACTTGGTGCTATCGTGTTGGAAGTGGTGTTTTCAAGGTGTGCGGAGTGAAAGCTGTGCTGGAGGGCATACTTGCAATGTTTCTTTGCTTGTCAGCCTTGGTGTTGTTCTGTGGTTTCATGGAATTTCATTTTGGTTTCAAGCACTGGCCTTTGCTGAGACCAGGCCACAGGTGAAATCGGGATCCTCCGCTCCTTGGCAGGGCAGGCTTTGGCGGCTCATCATTTGATACCATGCTTTGTTGCTTTTGCCCTCTCGTAGAAGATGGGCCCCGAGCCAAGGCTGTTGGCAATACAACCAGGAAGTGGGAACTCCAACTGTGATGCCAGAGACGCCGCGCCCACAAACAGAGGACAATCAAGCTTCTTCAGACACATGCGCTGGATTTGGTTGGCAGATTTCAGTACAAGTTATGTCAAGCATACTTGACAGACTATGACAGGCGGAAGTCTGGGCTCTTGCCACCAATGACCGTTTTGAGAGGCAGCGCGAGCATGTTCTGGCCGGGTTAAGCAAGTTGCCTGCCAGGTACCAGAGCTCTGGGGGGAAATCCATCTCCATGTTGGACCACTATTACGAGCCTTGGGTGAAGGAACGCGTGGCAATTGTGCCACAAGTCTACTCTGCTTTTGGAGGTTGATCACGGCTCTCTTGATGGCTCCGAGCCTAGGACAAGCTGCTACGAGTAGCATGCCCTCCTCTCGATGTGGTTCAGAATGCTTACTTGGAGCAGGCTGTGTCTCAGCGATGTGATGTGCCCCATTGCCAGAACGCCGCAATATGCCACATGCTGTCAAGAAAGCACTAGGAGATGGCTGTTCGGGCCAAGCCCCTGGTACAGATTTGCTTGGCATATGGCCGCACCGGTACCATTCCGTTGGATGAGGCTAATGGGTTGCAGCTACTAAGTAGCGTATGGGAGTCCTGCATGGTGCATCATTAGCTGATGGTGCTTTCTTGCTGCCAGGAAGTAATTGGTGAATTGCGCTCCAGACTGACTTGCTGAGATTGTCCTGGGTCGTGGTCTCCTAAATCTGGGAGCATGTGACAGTGATCAGAAGATTCTTTGGGAAGGACCTTCTGCTGCCTCGCTTAGAGCTGCACAGTGAAAAGAGGGTCTGCAGATCTGTTGCAGTTCCGGGGTCTCGGCCTTCGAGATTTTTTGGCCGTCTGCTAGAGATGTAGGCTCATAGGCGTATGGCACGAACTAAACGGTCGGATAGCATTGCTTTGTTCTTGACGGACTCGGACTAGCTATGCCGCATGCAGCTGCAGTGCCGTTTGTGACAGAGCCTTGAAGAAAAATGTTCGGCTCCAAGGTTTCGGTACGGTCAGGATGGCAAGGCAGTGTCTAGGGGGCCGTGCGGCCACAACGTGAATCTGGAGATGCGACAAGTCGAACGGGGTGTTGCGCACCACCTCAACGTCCCTACCTGTTAATCGCCTCCTGTTGTGACATGCGGTGCCGACGGTTCGCACACCATGCACCTGCCAGTATGAGAGCGCTGCATAGGTCTACCCTCACCAAGTGCTGGTGCTGACCTCCTCTCGGAGCTCGCAGCTCGCGGTGCTCGCGGTGCGTGTTGTGTGTGAATATACCCACGGTGGTGGCTGACTCGGTTGCTGCTCAAAGCCTGATTGCCGGCACGTCGGGACGTAACCGTGGATCCACGAGCAAGCCATGCTAGCAGGATGGCCCTGTCGCATTTGCGCAGGGCACATGGATGCCCCGCAGGTCGCACTACTAAGATTTGTAAAGCAGTCAAGGCACTATCTGGTTTTGTTTCATCTGCTTCTTTTTCCATCTCCCTACGCCTTACAGTGCCTTAAAAGGCCACCTTCAGCTGTGCAGGCCTGACTCCTGTCATCGTATACCATGATGTACTTCTGAGAAACATTGCATGTTTCGACAAAACGGATTCTTTGATTGGGCAGTTTTGCATTGCTGTCCCATACTCAGCGGCTTGCCTGCAGGCACACGAATTCACAGCAAACCCATTGGAAATGGGCTTGCTGCATCAGGGCGCCCTGTTCATGTGGTGTAGCCTGCTACCCCTGCCAAGAATAATTTTGGCCTTGGCTCTTCAGGTTGGTCGTTCTGTGCGCGGCATTGGCACTTGTGACCTTCCACGAGCCTTCCGCGCTTCTATACGTTTGCGACATGGGAATCTGTGCATATGCCTGCGCTGTTCACCTGGGTGCTTGACCCTCGGCTGCTCCTTTCGCCACTTCCCAGGTGGACACATGGGTTGAGACAATAGTGCTGGTCTCAGCATCTACCGATTACGGCCACTTCTGTCTGGCGGAATCTAGCTTACGCGCCGCTTTTCCGTCAATTTGTGGGCAAGTATATACACACGAAACTCGACCCAGCAATGCAAATTCACGCTTTACCATTGAACATAAAACCAAAAACATGCACAGGCTGCCCTGCTATCATGAGCAACGTCCAGGCGGCAATTAGGGCTGAAGGCCAACTGCGCGGACCAACGCGCTTGTTTGTGCCAACCCGTCTCACGCAGCCACGTCTTGAGGCAATGCGTGCAGGAAGGAGCTTGGCGGCTAGTTCCAAACCTGCCCTTTGCGGAGCCCGAAATCTTTTCAACAGGCTGTCACTATCCTCCGGTCTGGGCAAGTGACCGATTCAATTGCATCCGGCTTCAAACCAATCCCAGATCTGTGGTAACACAAGCCACAAGCTGCGTGCTCCTATCAGAATTCAATGTGGCGCTTTGCCATTGGACATGCGCAGATCTGCCGCCAGCTGGCAAATCATAAGCCCATGGCCACGCAAGCCAAGTGCTCGTTAGAAAATCCATGAGGGCAGCTTGCCATTGGATGCGCGCAAAACTGCGGACGCCAGCCGATGACCTCAAGGTACCGTTGAAGGCCTCAAGTGCTCCAAGTCTTGGGCTGGGCGCACGGCGTGAGCCAGCTGCTCTGCAGCGGCTGGATTGCCCTCATAAGCTTTAGATGGTTCAAGTCGGCCATGTAGCCGCCTTCCTGCAATTGTTCGCCCGCTTGTGGACTTGCGTGGCCGATGACCTTTCAGAAATGGCGTGCTCCAGCTGCCCGACTGCCGCCGTTGCCCTCCGCCCGCCAATGTTACGCAGCCCCCACCTGCTACATGTGGTATGACGCTTCAGGCACCGCGCACGAGGTTATCTAGGGCGAGGGCGGAGAGCAAGATGAACCTCTCATGCCCAGCCTCTTCTCTCTGGCAATCTGACCAGCACTACGCAAGGTTGAAAGCGTATTGCAAAACGAAGAAACAAGTTTGGCTTTCCTCGACGACATTCGTGTCGTTGTTGTTCAGTGCTTACACGACGCACTCGCGCAGGCACTGTGGGCGCATGCCCATAAACACGCGTTCGGAAATGTTTGGAACGCAGCCGGCGAAGAACCCCCTCAACTGTCGGCCCTGTGCCGTCTTCCTACAAAACTTGTATGGGTCAACGATAGGTCTTTGCCAGCAAAGCAATGAGGTTCTGGGCGCGTTGTTGGGGTCGGATCGGGTGGAGCGCCACCAGCTCCAGGCCAAAGGCGGGTAGGGATTGCTTGTGGCAGGGCGTCCCGTGCATGGACGATTTGCGGGCAGCTTGGCTGCTGCTGCACTTTTGCACGGCACCCGCGCCAACTACGGACCCCCTTCTGGTTTTGCCGTTGCTGCCTTGCCAGGCTGCTTGACAGTGGGGAAGACGCTGCGCCCACAAACTCTTGCGCAGCGCAGGCGGGCACTGAGATTTGATGGCTTGAGGAACGTCGAGGCTGAGCGCTTGGTGCTGGCCTTGCAGAGCAACATCCCTTGCGCGTGAGCACCTGTTTGCCCAAAGCAACGATGACCCACGTGGGAGATGCTCGTTCTCCCCCACACAACACCTTTGGGGCACGGCGGATGACTCAGGCAAACCTTCGGGGAATTTCGGGGATGGCAGCGTCATGCTATCTGAATCTGTGATAAGCGCACGCATGAGACGCGCTTTTGTTGACTTGTCTGCTGCATCCCGCGGCTCTGAAAGACAGGCCGTCGTCATTCCAGCAGCCTCCAGGCTTCAGGTTGGAATCCACGGCATGTCAGAAAACAAGTGGCTGGCATTCCCAGCCTCGCATGCAGCAAAGCTCATATCCCCCCGAACGGTCATCCCCAAGAGCAACCGGGGGTTTAGGGTGCACGTTTCATTACCACCCGCGTGCGCTAATGGTTGCCCGGAGAGCATGAAAGGCTGTACCGAGGTGTTCAAACAGATCGGAAAGGATTTGCAGAATGTCACGCTTCTTCAAGAGCCTCCAGTAAAAGCATTACTGCATGTCAGGTCTCAGCACCTTCAATAGCCTCCAGCGAAAGCCCTTTTACGGGCTGAGCAAAGCCAAGCGGGGCAACTGGTCTGAAGCCGGGACACTTGCGACACCTTGCCCAGCGGACTGGTCGAGCACGGGAATCAACAGGAAAACAAGTTCTTGCGCCTGCTGGGCGCCCGGGGGAATTGAGGGTCTTCACTAATGTTGGTCATGTTGCAAGCGTGCTCACTCGCACCGTCGTGTCGGCACCGACGGTGCCAACAGAATTTCCAAGAGCACAACAGTGCACGCATCGATCAATACGGATAACTGTAATAGCTCTTGCCTGAGCCTTGAATGGGCCGCCTCCGGGCTTTCAGGCCTGACTCGGACTCTGGTTTGGAATTGCAACGTATGTGCAATTGTCCAAAAAAAAACCTACTGTAAGATCTCGCACCATGTTCACGTGTCCAATTGCCATGGTTGTTTTTTCAGTGCGGCCGCTCATGGGGGTGCCTTTTGCTGCGATGCGACCCTCGTGTCGCCCTTGCCGAGGATGGGGCACCCCCAGCCTTGCACGGCTGCGAGGGACGGGGCCGCCTTACAGGTCGCAAACGCGTGGCATACCCCGAGCTCTCGCGAGGCGGCGGAAGTTGGCCGGTGGAGTGCAGGGGCGCACTTCGTCCGCGACCTGGTGCGCCTCCATGCTCTCCGCGCGCCCCCTGGCGTGCGAGCTGCCGCGTCCACAGGCTGGTCGAGGCGCTGGTGGGGAACACTTTCCGTGGCCGGCTGCCCCGCAACCAGGGCCGAGCGAGGGCCCTTCCTTGGACCGTGTTCTCGACCTCGTCGCACCCGAGGGGCCCAGCTGTCTCCTAAGCCCGGACCACGCGTGGCAGCGGGAGAAATCAACCATAGCTCCGGTATTCGGGGACTAAGGACAATTTCGTGCAGGCATAAAAGCCCGCGGAAAAAATCTAGCAAAACGGCGCGGCAATCCAAAGCACGGTAATGCCAGCAAAAAAACAGTTGACTATCTTGTACATCTTGTGAAGTTCATGTTTGTTCGATGAAGTGTTGAGCCTTGGCTGATCTTGAATGCTGGCTTTGCCATGCTACGCGACATTGCTGTTGCAATGTCAATCTTGATTCGCGTCATTTCTTATGTGAGCACTTGCTCAGTTGACACGTGCCGTAGAACGCATTTTCTGGCTTTGTGTGGTCCTTTATCTCTACCCATTAACATTTTATAAGATAACCGTCTTGAAGCTACGGGTCCTCGTCACCAGATGGAAGCGCTACCAGTCGCACAGCCGATCCTCATTGGCTCATGTAAAGATTCGTTTCTTTCTTTTTTTTTTGTTCCAGTCACCGACCGCTGGACGGTTGTTTGAGGACTCTTGCTGCTGTGGTCTTTAATCTGTACCCGTTGAAATTTTGTAAGATAACCTTCTTGAAGCTACGGGTCCTCGTGACCAAGTGGAAGCACTACCAGTCGCACGGCCGATCTTCAGTGGATCATGTAAAGATTCGTTTCTTTCCTTTTGTTTCACGTTGTAGTCATTGACCGCGGGACGGTTGTTCGAGGACTCTTGCTGCTGCCGAAAAACCGCATCAATAGTCCCGCGTTAAGAACGGAAACAAAGTTGTGCTTGCCAAATACGGTTCTCAAGCGCGTTTTTTTCGCAGGTGCTGGAGGAACGCTGAGCACATAAAACTCCTTCTCCACGACGACGATGGACTGGAGTTGCTCGCGAACGCAGCAACCTTTCTAGCCCGGGCACATGTCCCGCAGGCCTTTGCCCCAGCGGTTGCCCTTGCACGCATGACCCCGCTCCGCAAACCCTTCGGAGGCGTCCGAGGGATCGCGACCGGCGACGCTTTTTGTCGCATCGTTGCGCGTACGCTAGCGAACGAGTGGGCGCCGGTGTTTGATGCCGCAATGCGCCTATTCCAGTACGCGCTCCAAGCCCGGGCTGGCACGGACGCCCTGGCGAACCAAGTGCGCGCTGCGTTGGAGCTGCTGGATGGGCGTAGCGCTTATGACACCATCTCCACGCGCTTCGTTCCTCACAGCCTTGCAGGCCGTGGCGCCAGAGCTGCTGCTGTTCGTGCGGCTGTTTTACGGGCAGCCCTCGACGTATTGCTGGTGGGATGCCGAGGGGTGTTGCCGGGACATCCAGCAAGGCGAAGGTTGTGAGCATGGCGATGGATGCCCTCGCCCATGCCTTTTTTCGTTGGGGCAGCACGGCGGGCTCGAGCAAGCATGAGCAAGCCTCTTCGCAGCTCCAGCGCGGAGAGCGATTGCCGGCTTTCTTGGATGACCTTTACATCCTCACGCCCACGCCAGCGCGGGCGCGCCCCGCCCGCGACATGGTCGTTGTGGCTGTCGAAGCGCATTGGGAATTGCCTCCAATGAAGGCAACACCCGCGTTATCGCCATCGGCCAAGTCAATGCGCCCCCCGGCCCAGCGCGGGGTTTTCACAGCCTATGTGGGACACGTTGCTGCATTGTTTGGGCGGGGCCGGGCCGGAAGGCGCCCAGGACGCGCGCTGCATCGCGTTTTTGCCAGCAACTCTGGGCGGCCTCGGCTTGCAAAGTGCCACTCGGGGCGCCGTGGCTGCCTACTGGGTTGTGTGGGCCGATGCGTTGCCTGTGATCCACGCCCGGCGTCCCGAGCTTGCGGATGCATGCGTTGCCCCTGAGCGACCGGATGAAGCCGCTGGCTGCTTGGGGCGTGCGGCCACAGCAAGGGCGATGCTGTTGATGGAAAGCTGTACTGTCGCGACTGCGTGCGGCCCTAGTCCCCAGCCGCCGAGCATTGCTCTGCTCGCAGTGGGGACCGCAAGCCGGTGCCTGGCCGACAGCCGTGCCGAGCGAGCCAGCGTTGATGCTACAGCCCGCCACCATGCAAATTACACTGCGCCGGCGGTTGCGCCTCCCGTTGCCTTGGGCCCCACTGCGCTGCGGGGAGGGTGGCACCCATGGTTGTGACCGACGCGCGGACGAGTTTGGCGACCACTCGCTGGCGTGCCCCCGCACAGGTCTCCTTGCCCGTTGGGCAAAGGGACTCGAACGGGCATGGGTCCGCGTGGCGCGCGAGGCTGTCGGGCCAGAAGGCCAGGTAGTGCCGCAACAGATTAGGGAGTGGAAATGAACCAACACAGCCTACGCGCCGCGCAGC
>CAJNIZ010043721.1:8835-29191 GCA_905231905.1 Symbiodinium pilosum
TCCTTAACAGCAACCCAGAAAGTTGGGTCTAGCTCCAGGCCTGGTCCGTGGGCTGCGACATCCCGCCTGGTGTCTGAAAACATATGCGCTGTAGTCGTTTTAAGGGGTTTAGATCTACAGCTCATGTGAGCCATAGTCTAAACTCCTGGTATCCCCCTTAATAGCTCTTGGGTTTCAGGTTTAGGGATTAGGGTTAAGGGTCTAAACTCCTGTTATCCCCGCTTACTAACCCCTATAGTAGTCCCCTGTATAACCCTTCTGTAAGGAGTTTAGACTCTAGCTCATATCCAGGATCCTGGACCTAAACAGTATCTGAGAACATTGAAATCTAAACAGTAGCTATGGTAGCTTCCATTTTCTTCTCCATTATCCTTATATTAGCCCCTATATATACCCTGTTATAATATAGTAGTTTGCATTTTCTTTTCCATTAGTCTATATAACCCAGCAGGAGGACTTCTAGCTGTCATGAATGGCTGTGTGGCGCACCCAGATCGCATCTCGTACCTGCGACTGGCAGAATGCAAAATTTAGGGGCCTCCCAAAATAAGGGGTACCATTTCGGGGGTCCCCATAATAAGGATTGTAATATTTTTGGGTCTGTACTGGGGTCCCCTATCTGGGAAACTACCATTTGTTGCCAGAGTGGGCAGTGAGTCAAACAACTTGTGGGCACAGAACGTCAGGTGAGCTATAGTCTGGATTCCTAGTATCCCCTTCATATCCTCTATAGTAATCCCCTATATATACCCCTTTAAGGAGTTTAGACTATACCTCACATTGCGATAGATTACGAGCCGCGGCTTCCGCCAGTGCAGAACAGCTGCTGTGACGTGCCATGGTACCCATTGGGGTATTATTAGAGTTATGTTGGGGTTATATAGGGACAATGGAAAACAAAATGGAAATTCGTATGGTATATCGGGGTTATATTGGGAAAATGCAAAATAAAATGGAAACTACTACAAGGGTTTAGGGTTTCGGACGTTTATAGCTGCTGCCCACAGCAAGTGCATGACATTTTGCAACCTGTATACTGCATGATAGTGGTAGCTGCCCTAAAAAAGCGGATCCCCCCAATATAGACCCTAAGCCCTAAATCCAAAATACAATGACCCTGATTAGAAGGACCCCTCAGAATGGTATCCCTAATTTAGGGAAGCCCTAAACTCTATAAAACCCTATACTCCCTTGAAAGGTACCCCTTCTTTTTGGAAACGCCCAGTATCAGTACTATTACTACTTCGTGTATCCACAGCCCGCGCTGAGTAGGTCAGAGCATCTTGTTGCAAACATCCCTCAGCTCTCATGAGTAAGTACTACTATTACCGTTCCCAGTATGATAACTACTAGGATTGCCATCATTGTTATTCTGTTCTGTTTTGCTATTGCTCTTCTTTTGCTCTCTTATGTTGCACGCTGAACTGCATCCTGTCAATCTTGCCTCGTCGCTGCTTGCTTCACTGCATTCGCCAACCACTCACGTCGGTGGGTGCTACATGGCTCTGGAGTCCCAATAGGTTACATGAGGATTATACAGGGATACTTAGGGTCTAGAGTTTCGGGTGTAGTGAATTCTGCTCTTCAGACATGCTGCAAGCTTGTGTGGGTGCTGCTGGAGTTGGGCAGGTGCCCACCCCTAGCACTTGCGTGCGCAGGCCCCAGCAAAAAAAGAAGGCCCAAATCAGTGAAGGCTCATGGCCCCTGAACTTCTCTAGTACAAGTAGAAGGGCTTTTTTCTCGCTGCGTTTGATATTGATAAAGGATTCTGGTGAACCGTCTCTTGCAGCAGGTTTTCGTTCGAGCTTTAGTTAGCGAGGCCTACCGGCATGAAATGCCAAGGGACGTTCAAGTTGAACTTGCAAGTGCGCCGTGGTCCTACATCAGATCCGTGAGTCAGGTACATGTTTGCTGTTGCTATAATTGTTATTACTATTATTATGTCCACTTGAATATTACTTTTGCAACTACTCTTGTTATTGCTGCTCCAGATTAAGTGACGGTCGTTGAAGGTTGCTGGATGACTCTTCTCCCTGCATGCCGAATTCAAAACAGCCATGGCCATTGCATGTTGGATAGCAGGAGCATGTAGACCCACCAACTCTGTATCAGGCCTGGCCTGCTGACACTTACAAGGCTTTTGCAAAGCACCGGTGCAACTCTGAGATGTCGCATAGTATCTTAGTGGCGAGGTGCGGTATCCATATGAGCAAAAGTCTAAACTCCTGGTATCCCCCTTAATGACCCCTCCCTCATATAACTCCGCTTTAAGGAGTTTAGACTATAGCTGATATTGGGAATGGGCTCATCATCATGCCTGCCGCTGCCATTTCCAGCCACCGAGACCCACGTCTGGCTGTTGTGAGACATGATCGTCATTGGATTCTTCGACCCTGCTTGTCGATGAAATACAACTTGCTACACCGGTGTTTGAACCTAACCCTAAATAGTAGCTTCCATGTTCTTTTCCAATATCCCTGTATAACCACAATATACTATACTAGTTTCCATTTTCTTTTCCATTATCCCTATATAGCCCTCTAATTGTTTTGAACCTGAGGTCGAAGACATGGGCCTTCCGCAATGAACACGAAGCGCGTGCTCAACCAGTGCATTTGCAAAAGGCGGTGAAACCACCTGACTGTCTTCGTCAATGTCCCGTAGGCCCTGCTGGCCTATGGGTCCGATGCAGAAATCCCACATGCAATTTGGGTGAGACTTGCTTTATGTTGGTCTTTGTCGGGCTGAAACAGGAATCTGAGGCTAGAACTAGTTGATCTAAGACTGACCAGTGCAAAGGAGTCCGGTCTTGGAGCAAGTTGCCTTCAGCTGTACAGCAGGGACCAAGCTCCGCAGGGCTCGTGCTACGTGATGTGGCACAGTGTTCAGTAGAACATGTCCAGCTCCTTCAGAGGCAGGAGAAGTTTAAAATACGTACTCAAAGCAGACTCAAGTCTCGACTCATTGATCCCCTACGGTCACAGCGATTTGTACAGATCAATTTCGTCTAGATGCTTGCAGCGCAGGACAACCTCCGAAAAGCCCTGCACCTACACCCCAGCTGGCCTTGTGCACCTCAGCTGTCAAACCAACGCGAGAGCGACAGCCAGGCAGCCGATGCTACACAGCGTCAAAATCAGAGATATTCTTACTACTACTTTTACTATTTCTATTATAGTATTCCTATTCTTATTATTATTACAATATTATTGCTATTTCAATCAAAGGCGCCTTGGAAGGCGTCGGGGCCGTGCTGAGCCCCGTAAATCTGGGCTTGGTGTCCACGAAGCCCTGTGTAGGAAACTCGGTGCGCTTTCACAGGCAGTTATCATCTAGCTCTCGTAAGCACCTGCCTTGGTGAACTGATTGGTGCTAGGGAAATAGCGATCAGGGACCTCCATGTCACCAGCATCCAGGAGCATATGCAGAAAGGCAAACACTAGTCTTGCCATGGCTTCGGACATGACTATAGCTTCCTCTTGCCTGATGTTCCATTGGCATCTCACTACCATATGCCTGTGCAGCCAAGGTCCCATTCTCAGGAGCCCCGTCATGCATGCTGCGCAGCTGCAAGCATGCATACTTGAGCTCAGGACTTGCGCGCTCGTGGCATACAAAGGATTGTTAGCACCTGGGAACTGCTGCTCTAAACCTCTTACTACTGACAATTACTGCTATGACTACAATCATTATCCCTTTGTTCTCATTACAGTTCTTTCCATTCTCTATCAGCTGCTATCTTCTTTTCCATTATCACTGTATGACCACATATAACCCCGAAGGTTTGTACTGCTGGTACGGCAGGCGCTGGCCTCGCTTTCCGCTTGGAGGATAGCAGTAGTTCTGCGCCTCTGCCGGGCAACTTGCACAAGTATGCTTACGTCTCGCAATCGGACTGTCTTGTCTGATGTCATGCAAGTCACCCAGCATTGTTTGTATTGTTCTCGCACCATTTGCATGTCCCATACGCACATGATTGCCGTGCCCTACATTCTTGAGGCGGGATTTCAAACTTTGTGCGGCTGCGGGCAGGTCCTCTGTTTGTGCATTTGCCGCAAAACCGCTGGCCTGGACTGGGAACTTCTTTGGCACGACATCTGCTGAAAGAACCTGGGCACTTCTGGGATGCCAGGTGTGCCCTCAAATGACCACCCTGATTCCCGTCCAGGCCTTGTCTGCTTCCATGGACCTCCTCTCTTCTGCGATCTGGTTTGCCAGGACACACTTGGCCTCAAGTTGCACGAGCAGCACTGCTCGAAACCGCTAAAATCAGCTAGGCCAGCTGCTGTTGTCTGAATGGGACGTACCTCAGTCCCAAGCCCGAAACACAATGTGCGCTGTTAGCGGCACTGACTTCCACGGCTTGGGTAAGCACCGGCTTCTTGATTGTTGGCCGGGCGCCCAAGATGTCGCTGATGGGAGGCACATCACCCAACTGGCTCAGCTCACTGCATTGGCTCCACAAGGCTTTGCATGACAGTATTATACAGTATTGCTCCCACTAGAATAGCTTCACTAGACTGCAACCAGTGGGACGGGCATGGCGCGCCTGGTGTCCTGGAAGTCCATTGTGCCAGTTTCCACAATATTGGCCATTTGTAGTGGCATAAAACCTCAGTGAATCGCGCTGCAAGCATGTTTGCTTGTCCATGGCCTGGCACTGACCGATCTAGCAGCCTACTGACTCCTTCCTCTGACCAAGAAGCATATCCGCATGGCTTGGCTCAGGTGCGGTGATGATCATGGTCCCCTGTCTCACAACTCACATCGTTTTTACTGCTGCCCCTGATGTCAGAGCTCTTGTGAGGTCAGCAAGTGCAGCAGGGCAGTATGCACCTGCCTTTGGCCCAACAGTGAGCCCAGAGGTCGCCATTTCCGGCTTTCTGTCCGGAGACGTGGCTGCTCGATCATCCGCCATATCCTGCGATATGATGCACTCGGAGCCACCACACGCTTCAAACGAGAATCACCCGGCCTCGAGGCGAAGGCGTCGAGGACGGCTGGAGCCAGAGTTGCAGCGTAGCACAACGTGTGCGAGCTATGAAAAGGGTGTTGGCACATAACACAAGATGAGGAAAAGGCTAGTCTTGCATGGTGACCTACCGGACCATCATTCAGGTGCAAGCAGCAAACAGAACTCCACTGCACAAGGCAAGTTTCAGGGTGAGAGGTGCAAAAGACGCGGAGCTGCACCATCTCTGGGCGCAGCATGAATTCAAACACAGACCACAAGCACTCAAAAGTGTAGAACCTTTCCTCCATACAAGGAACTTAAGATAACTTACCATGGTATAGATGTGTGGTAGTAACATATTTTCCCCATCATGGTATGGACCTCCTTGGTGAATGGGCTTTGGACTGGCTCTGGCTCTTGTGGCTCAGCCGCTCAGTAGCACCGCCAAGGGCGATGAATCGCTGTGTAACTCAGACTCTGAAACCAGGCACTTCAGTGTAGCTGAAGGGCACCTTCAGGTCACAATAATGATAATAATAATAATAATAGTAATAACAGTAATAGTAGTAATAATACTAATAATCGCAATACTAATAGTAATAAAATTGTAATCATAATACTGATACTAATAGTCTGATATTTGAAGCTCTTTCGGGATTCTCGATGAGCACGGCAAGGAGTATTTCGGAGCGCCAACAAGTGGATCTTGCTTTTGTAAATGATCCTCTGGCCCACATTCAAGGCCTTCCTTCCCTTCTTGTATGGCGAGAGATTCTCGGCCACATCGTCGTAGCCTCGTAAGATGTACTCTTTGAGTGGATAAATAACCTGAGGTAGTCAGAGACAACAATTGCAGATCAAACATGCCAACGACTGGGTTGAACAGCCGAGCGGCATATTCTTTGAGCACACGCCAGGTTGCTCGGAAGAAAGCAGCCACGAACGCCTGAGGCAGGCTCGACATCTGACTACAACAGGTGAGCCATTGTCTAAACTCCTAGTATCCCCCTTCAGTACCCCTATAATAATTCCCTAAATAATCCCCTACACAAACCCCTTTAAGGACTTTAGGCTATGGCTTAGGTGTTATGTAATCCGTGGAAATGTGATTTTGGGCTTCATCAACTCAGCTCAGCACAAAGAGGATGGCAAGGCAATCTAGTGTCCTTGTCCAGCAGGTCTGCTCCTCAACTCCAGCTTGTGCATAGGTGCATAAAAGAGTTATATAGGGATTATAGGGTATATAGTAGGTTTATATAGGGATAATGGAAAGGAAAATGGAAACAACTATGGGTGTTTTCCTAAAATTAGGGAGTACCTTTTATCCTATAACGGAGAATCAAATGAATCAAATGGAAAAGAACGTGGAACATGAAATGGAAACTGGTGGACTGTGCGGATTAGGGTTCAGAATCCAAGCTGGGTAGGGAGAAGGAATCCAACTGCACAAAATGGTGCTAGGCTAAGAGAAATCATGCGCATCAGCTCGTGGTGCCCTAGCTTTACGGGTACCCTCAGATGGTGAGACACTCGAACCTCATCAGATTGCAGCCCTCTTCGACACAACCACAGGAGTTATAGTAACAATAATTGTAGTACTAGTAATAGTAATGGTAATAATAATAGGAAAATAATAATAGTAATAATACTAATAATGGTAATAATAAGAAAAATAACAATAATAATGGTAGGCTAAAAGGTTGGACTGTGCTTTTTGCGAGCTCCTCCCCAGCCTCCCCAACATCTGCTCTCAGGGCTGCCTGCAATTGCAACATGCACGATCTTACTATTACTACCATTATTACCATTCCTATGATTATTGCTATTATTCTTATTACTATTATTCTTACTATTATTAGTGCGTTGATTGGCGCAGGAGCTCTTTTTACCGCAAGCAAAGACACACAAGAAAGTTGGTAACTGCCGGTTGGCACTATGCCTACACGACTCAAAAGCTTGAGGGTATTGTGGAAATGTCTTAGCATTCCTAGCTGGCATGCTGCCTGAGCCCATGGGGCTGCTTTTAAACAAGTGGACGATCTCCATGGAAGTCACAACACACTCCCCCTTTGGTCCTTGACCAAACCTTAAAAATCAATCTCGAGTGCAGTGCAACCAATCCAGGAGTATCCAAGATAGGCTCTAGAGCCGTCTGCGACTCTCCAGTTGTCGACATGAACTTTCCGTCGTCGGTCTTCCGGGCTGTCAGGGCTGATGTCGATGACGTAAGTGCGTCTGCGCCCTGTCAGCTGCGAAAGGGCCACTGGAAGTCTCGTCTGATCTGGTGTGAAGAGCCGAATCCTGGGACTAACATGCCACCTTAAGAGGGTCCGACAGCCACGTCTGTACTCGTATCTGTCTTGACCTACCGGGTTGAGGTCCAAAGTCAAGCATGGAGGCCATCCCTGAATCTCAACCGAGTTGAACTCAAAAACTTGTCCACGGCGTCGCCTCCTGGGCTGTTCCAACAACGGGGTTCCTGGCCCTTCAAAGGCGGTCATCACTTCCATTGCCTCTTCCTGCTGATCCAGGTAGCGCTGCACAGTTTCCCGAGGTCCAGTCACGGCTACATCATCCACATGATGTACCACTCGAACTTCAGGCCCCAAAGATTCATGCTCTAACCGGATACGCGAACACCATGAAACTAAAGACTTGCAACCTATTCCAAAATTACGGCAACCAGCCTTAAACGCTTCCCAACAACACACCGAAACTACTACCACAAATATAAAGAACTGCCAATCAGGGTTTCCAAGAGCCTGCACCATCTGGTTTCCGTCCCGATGGGCTTCCACGTTGTCGAGGAGGCTAGCTACCACCAGGCACGCGAGCAAGACTCGAACGTTCGCCTCCAAGGAGCCGTCAATAATCTTCTCCTTTTTCCGGCCGGTCGCAGACAGCTCCGACATCCCCAGCGCTGCAACAAGTTGCTGGAACCTTGGGGCCGGTAACGGCTTCGTTCCGATGTCTGCCTTCATGCTGATGCCATTTACATGGTGCAAGCTGTACCTGCCTGACTCTAGAGCTTTACGGACATAAGCTGCTCTCAGTCTCAAGTGCCGTGTACGCCAGTTGTTTGACGGAGTACTGCAAATAGCAATAGCTGCCTGACTGTCGGAATGCATCTGCAGCTGCAGCGGGGCACCATGGATCTCCTGCACCAACGGCTCCAAAGCTCGAAGGTCTGTAAACAAGGACGTTATCCCGACCAGTTCCGACTCTGCTGTCGACAGCGTGGTCAAACCCTGTTTGGTGGATGACCATGCCACCAACCCTGCGCTGTAATAAGCAAGTGTTGTCTGAAGGGATCTCCCGGCCTGCGGAGCAAAGCTGGCGTCACTGAATCCAACAAAAGAGTTGTGACCCATGGGCTGGGACAGATCGCCCTCCTCCCCCCAGGCCATTTCAGAGTGCCCGTACCATAGGCCTCGCGCAGGGAAGCGCCTGAGATATTTAATCACCTGCTCCCCCATTGCAAAAGCCTCCTCAGCGCTGACCGCAATCATCCTCGAAATGGCTCCCACGCCATGTTGGAGGTCCGGCCTCGTCAGGCCACTCAGCCAGAGAAGTTCCCCGGCGATCTGCTGAGCTTGTCTCACTGTCTGAGGATCCTGCTTCGTCAACGGTTCGACGTCCGGCAGACGCAACGCTGGAACATCAGCTCCTCCTTTATCCGGGTACCTCGACAGCAACTCTGGTGAACAAGGATGCCTCCTTCTCCCCGTCGGATTTCTACTCCTCGATAATGAACGTTGCCATCTTCCAACAGCTCTGGGCTCGACAGTTCCCACGTCTTCCCCAGTTCGGAGATGATGTCTGCAATGATTGGAGGTGTGCTCATAACCATCATGTCGTCCACGTACACAAGGAGCAATCCAAGCCGATGAGTCGGCTCAACCGGTTCTCGAAGTTCAGCTGGCACTACTGCCCAGATATTTGGGTCGGTCTTGAACTGCAACAACCGTACAATTCCGGCACAGGTACGTAGTCGTAACGTCGGCAACTTGCGATCCCGGCATCGGGACCATGCTGCTGGGCTTATTTGCAACCCGTACATCGCTCTCTGGACGTCCCAGAAGGATTCTTCACGAATTCCTAATCGGCGCCATAGGGCTGGAGTACGGATTATCATGCGCTTGGTGCCTAGGTCAGCTTGCTCAAGTTCCGCGTTCAAAAAAGCAGTTTTTATATCGACTACGCCTGCCGACCACTGCTGGGACACCATTAGAACGAGGCAGCAGCGGAGAGAAACAACGTCCAACCCTCCTGCGTAGAGTTGATTGGCTAGTTCCCGCAAGCATAGGATTCCACCATTCCTCGATATCCTTGAGGACTTCCTCAATGGAGATTATCTTAGTCTGCAAAGGTGCTCCAGCTTCGCCCTCCACTTGCGCTTCACATCCTCCTCCGACATCACTCTGCAGGCTGCAGATCCGGTAAAGCTTCTCAGGCTCCAGCTGGCTCCCGCCGGCATCTGGCTCAGGCAGAGGCTCGCCTCGAAAAGCCAGCTCTCGAGCCACATCCTCCTCCAACTCTACGAGCCGATTCAACTCTTGTGCTTCAATTTGACAATCGTGACCCTGCGCAGCTTCGTCCAGCACAATCTGCCTCTGCATCCCACACAGTTCCCGAAGCTCGGCAAGCACGCTGTCTAGGTGCTCCCCCACGACTTGCGCTCTTCCGAGCCCAGCGCAAAGAGGCAAGTCCTCCACGACCAGATCCACCTCTGGGGTACGATCCCCGTTCTTCTCCACCACAGCCCTGCAGGCAAACACCGCCAGTGGCAAGCTACATATGGAGGCTTCAACAACGGAATCCTGGTGAACCCTATCATGTCTAAACCCTAGGGGTTCGGGGACAGGTTAAACCCTACGGGTTCGGGAGGAGGCTTGGGAGATCCAGTCGTATCATCTTTCTGGCTCCACACATCTAGCATCCGCCTCACGCCCTGTGTCCCCTCCTGTGCTGGAATGCCTTGCGCGGGGCAGAAGCCTTGGGCACCTTCCTGACCTGGAATGCCTTGCGGGGGGCAGAAGCCTTGGGCACCTTCCTGACCTGGAATGCCTTGCGCGGGGCAGAAGCCTTGGGCACCTTCCTGACCTGGAATGCCAAGCCCTGAGCGCCTTCCTGACCTGGAATGCCTGGGGCAGTGCAGAAACCTTGCACACCTTCCTGACCTGGAATGCCTCATGCTGCGCAGAAACCTTGGGCAGCTTCCTGACCTGGAATGCCTTGCGCGGTGCCAGAACCTCGAGCGCCTTCTTGAATACGACCGGCACGATCTGGTGCTCGCACAATCCTGGCTGCAGCGGCCGGTCTTGCAGGAGCTATAGGTCTGCTGGGACGATGAAACCCAGCTCTTGCTTGAGCCGGTCCGTCAGGCCGGGTGCACCCCAAGATAGCTTCTGCCTCTTCCTTTGAAGCACCCGCTTCCATCAAGTCTTCCCTGTAAAGAAAACCAAAATCTTCCAAACTATCCACACCCATCTCATCGATGGCTGGGATCAGGTGTGACAGACCCAATCCTTCAAGATATCGTTTAACTTGGCCCCAAGCGGCCGGTTCAAAAACCCTAGCTTCCAACCTGCGGGCATATGCTCCCCTAGAGCTCGCACTACCCTCTGCAAACGTGTCTGGTTGCACATCTTCTGCCAGACTTACTTGTGTCTTTCGTTGAAGTCATGCTCCGGCCACGCCCCTCTTCCAGTCTCGCCTCCTTGGCCTTCGACACTCTCGGTAAGAGCGCAAGCATCCAACAGGCCTACATGGTCACAGTCTTGGGAGGGTTCTCCATCCAACTCTGAAAAAGTCGAAAAACCCTTGGCAGACATCTCTTGGCTTAAGCTTGAGTCCTCGCCAGAACTTGACCACTGTTGCCACTGTTGCCCTTCTACTTGCTTTGTTATAGGCTGCGCTCCCCCTGGACTAACCCTGGGCGCTCCCCTTAAGATTATGGAATCAACCCCAGGCTGCACTCCCCCTCGACTGTCACTCAGTCGAAAACCAGCCGTCTGCAGGTCACAGAGCTGAGCAGGGGTGGCCCGTTGAAGCCAGGGCACGGAGTATCCCACAAGCAACACGTGCGGGGCTTGCATATCCTGTGGCAACGGCGTGGGTATGGCATGAGGCGAATGCGGATCCACAGAGGCAGGTTGGCCCACAAGCAAGGGCAGGCGAAAGCCGGGGAGGGCAAGACCATCATCACCCAACCAGGTCAGCGGCTGCAAAGAGGCTTGCACTGGCTTGCTAACCCACATGTGTTGCTCTGTGGTTGGCAACGCCAACGGAAGCAGAAAGTTGCAAGAGTTCTTCAGGCTCCGGCGGTCCGTATGCGGGCCAGCTACTGCTGAGGAAAACAGAGCCAGCGTAGTCCAGCTTCCTGCAGGGTGGGCCTGCGCAAGAAGCGCATTCAGAAGGGCAACGACTGACGGTATCTGCGAGGTGATTGCGGTGACCCCAGTAAGGCCCCCATGCTTGTACCATCCAAACAGCAGGTACTTGGATGACGCTCCAGCACTCAAGCGGGCTGGCAGTGGACGTGCAACACCCCACAAATCGGGAGACGAAACCAAGAGCGCCGGCCGTTCGGAAAGGCACAGGCCGACAGGCTAACAAGGACAGTGGCCGCCTGAGACAGAGCATGTAGCTCGGGGGCAATGTCAAACCTGGGCGCAGTCAGGCGAGCAACACTTTGCTTACCACGCACACGACGAGGAGGCAGTGAGCTGTGCGGAAACTGAACCGGAACTTCTGGGCCGGCCTCAGCTCACACAGGAACTGGCCCAAGACGCGCACTGGCACGCAAAGGTTCAGAGGCAGGGACCACAGGCTGAGGAGAAGGCTGAACAGCACCGCCAAACACAGCGGTAGTGTGCATTAAGGTCCCAGCCGCGGTTCTGACGACATGACCTTTGCAGGTCTCAACAGACGGAGCCAGCACTGTTGCATCCTGCACCCGGTCGGACCACACATCCCCGTACCTTTCCCAAGAACGGGTCCGGACCTTCACTCGAGTCCCAAAAGGCAAGGGGTACGATGAAGAGCGACCAAACCTTTGCATTGCCTTAGCCCACATGGCGGCTTGAGCTGTGCGCATAGCATAAGGCCAATCCCTTGGATCGGCCGAGGAAGCCTTCAACAAGGTCCGGGTTTTGCCCTTGAGGCGTGCATGGTAACCCTCAACTCGGCCATTTTGCATGGGATCATCGCCTTGGGTGAAAGTCTGACACAAGTCTCGTTGCCGGCACAACCGTTGGACTAAAACATTATTAAACTCTCGACCCCTATCCGAGCGGAGTCGCCTTATCATAAAGCCTTCATAACGAAGGTGTGTAATCATGGGGGCCAATGCTTGGGCAACGCTTTGCTGAGACTTGTTGGGTAGCACGCGAAGGAGGGGTACCTCGAGAGTGGGGCATTCCTGAAGTTGAAGAGCAGCGGCTGCATCCTTCCAGCGCTCGTTGGCTCGCGCGACGTTCCTTGCTTCCCCCTCAGTCTCCGGATCCTCCTCTCCTTCGGCTTCTAGGGCCATGACATCCATGCTGCCCCCTGGTTCCGAAGGCTCGTATCCCTCCAGATCCTCATCCTCCTCAATGGCTTCCAGAGGCACAGAAGGGGGTGGACCTAAGGAGGAAGTAGGGATTTCAAGCTCTAGAGAACCCCTATGTCCCTGAGCATTTACCCCTACATGGCGACCCATTGGTCCTTCCACAACTTCACCCGAAGCAATATCCTCTGAGGCTCGAATGGCATCGGCAACCCTGCCAAAGTCAGGAACGGTGAGGATGCCAGTAAGTGCATACCTCACCTGACCGTGCTCGTCTGCTCCCTCGGCAAAAGGCCCCAACAGGTCCACACGCAAAGTCCAAGCATCATGCACCGACTTCCGACTGTGTCTTTCGCCCCGGGCCGCTCCAGCTAGGCAGGCAGAGCAGTCCCTCCTGAAGTCTACATGTCCCTGGACCACATGTCTCAGGAAATTCTCTCGGTCCCGCAAGACACAGCATTTCTCTGAGCTCCAAGCATCCAATACGGAGACCATCTCTCGTTTAAGAATGCTCTTAAGACCAGGAGCCCACGCAGACCATGCAGAGGAAGGCCACGTACTGGAAACACCATTATTCCCCTTTATACTCTTGTCTGGCACTCCGTGTCCCGGGCCGGTGACAAGCACATCCGGAGGCGCAGGGATGCTGGACATGACGGTGGTTGGCTTACGCTTCTCATGTCCTAATGGCCCCTGATCAAAATGCCAAAGGTAAAATTTGTGCTCCTGAATCAAACTCTTAATGGCATCAAGCGCCCAACATGATGCGAATCCATGAGGAGGGACATCCAAACCCATCTCCTCGGGTTGAGCCCAGGATTCGGGATCCCGAGGATGCCCTAGTCCCATAAAGGGTTGAGGCTTGCCTAACTCTTCGGCAACCGCTTCTGCAATAAGGTACAACCAAATCATGCGGAACATCAACACTCCATCCACCTGGGCGGCTTCCCTTTCACTAGGGTTGAGGTATTCAAAACCCCACTGAGTTTCCAAAGATCTACCTCTCACTGGCCTCGGCATACATGGGGGCATGTACCTTGACAATGAATATGTTCTACACGGTGGCCCTCCCAGTACTGCGGCTAGTTTGCCGGTCAGTGCCAGCGACTGGAGAAACGCACACGTGCTATCGTCCATAAGGTTCTCTTGCACGTCTACACACACGCAGTGGGCATCCGCCCGGGGCACTTCCCAAAACCGCTTCGAGGGATCTGAAAACAGGTGAAGGGCTAACGCTTTAGATCGAAGCCACGATCTACGCTGGCGTCTGTTCCAGTACACACTGGAGGAATCATAACTGGCCGCAACAGGGACCCTTGCCAGGATCTCCAAAGGTACCGAAGGAAACTTCTTGGCCAACCATTGCATTGCAAGCGACGAGTCCATGGGCAGCGCCTTCAGGGCTTCCTTCAGATTCACGGCATCCTGGCTTCCCTCCCGGAGCATCCTGAGGGCTTGAGCGTTTCGAATCTGGGCATTTTCAATTTCCCTTATCAAGTTCAAGCCCTCTTGTCTATCAACTTCGGGGCAGCCATTATCCGTATAAACTTGCATGCACCCTATTACCGGGGCCTCTAATCCGGCAACCACCCTCGCGCAACCAATCAACCCTGTATCCTATCTGGCAGAGTCGATGCAAGGACACGATGGGGTCAACACAGTCCGTCGTGAGCAACGTGCCCCCAACGTTCACCCGCAGCCTTACTTCTCCTTGCGCACGGTGCACCACACGCTCCGGCAATCCGCTAAGTTCACCTTCCTGGGCTGTCCTCATGCAGGCTGTGGCACCTGAGTCTAGCAAGGCCCTCAAGGATCTTCTCCCATCCCCAACCTTGCTAACTCGCAAGTTCTTCAACAGGGCCGCCGTGTCTTGCAAAAGCTGCTGGGCGCTAGGGGCAAGTGTGGGAGCAGGAGCATCTTCCTTGGCCGCCTTAACCTTTGCCTCAGGCTTGAACTTCCCCCCTTTTCCTTTGGCCCCATTTTGGACATGTTCCTCCGCACTATCCTTGCGCAGGCGCGGACAGTCCTGCTTCTGATGCTGCGTGCTGGAACAAACCCAACATCGACTAGTACCCTTAAGGAGGTCTTTATTGTGGATATCTGGGCACTTTGCCGCCCTTGTGCAACCCATGTCCGTGATGCACCAGTACTTACATGGCACCTTTCCAGCCTCCTTACTGCCGGAACGACCGCTTGCCTTTCCTTGCCTTCCCTTGCCACCCTTGGGAGTAGGTTCCTCCTCACCTTCCTGGAGCTTGTTGACCTTCGGTCGCTTAGGCTCAGAGGGTTCGCTATGCTGTAACAGCTCATATTCCGCAAGGATCAGTTGTCCGAAAGCCACAATAGACTCGAAGGTGGGCATATAATCTAACTTCCTCTCGTTCCTGAACGAGTTCAACCTAAAGACAGACTGTTGACTCTTGGTCAGGACCGGGCCCATCAACGAATCAGCTCCCTTAATCAGCAACGTGGCATCCGGCAGCATAAGGTTGAGCTCCTTGGCACGCTGGAGCTGACGGAGCCATCTCCGGCACGTGGTAAGTCCAGTGTCAATGGACGTTGGCCGTTCTGGAGACACCAAGAAGGCCAGGACATTTGCACGCTCGCTGGGACCTCCCGGCTGATACCGAGTCAGTACAGCCACAATCACGGCCATGGAGGTCATGGCTCTCACAGCCACCAACTCGGCCCTAATCTCCAAGGGTACCGCCCTCATCAGCAACACCGTAAGCCTCTGCTCTATCAGCACATGCTGAGATGACTTGACTGCCCAACCGTTCGCCTCTGCCTTAATAGCCAGTCGCTGGACAGGGTCTGCAGCCAGCCACCTCGAGCACAGGCTATAAGCTTCTTTGAGAACCCCCGTCCAATAATCCCCCGAAGTATAGCCGAAAGGGTACCTACTACTGGAGTCAGCTGAGTCATCCAGTCCCCCGCAAGTACACTTCCCTCCAAGGGAGTAAAGGCAGGTAGTTCAGGCAATTCGGTGACCGATCTGGAAGGTTCTTCAGGTTTGAGCGGACCTGCCTGGCTTGGAGCGCGGTGACCCGTCTTGAGTTCTGGCGGTAGAGGAGGAGGAGGAATTTGTTCCCCAAACCTAAGTTCCATATCCCCTACTGAGGCAGCCCAAGGTGGCCATTCAAAGCAGTCGGCTGAAAAAGGTCCTTTAAAAATCCGAGTCCCATTAGGGGTCATGGGCGAGAATTGCAACGGTGAGCCTGACACAGGTGGAGGAGTGTATGGCGGAGGCAAAGGCACTTCCCCTTGACCAGACACAAAAGGATGTTGCCCAGTACTTATGAAGGGATTGAACGTCATTTCTTGAGCCTGGCGAGCACCTGGGTCTGGACCGACATCATACCCTGAGCCTGACGAGCACCTGCCTGGGCCGAATGTGCACCTACGAGGTCCACGGTCTGGGCAGACGTCATTCCTGAGCCTGACGAGCACCTACCTGGGCCGAATGTGCACCCATTATGCTGGCATCCCTTCTAGACTCCACCCCAATAAGATCTGTTCCCTGAACCTGGTCGGGGCCATGTGATTGGGGGGCTCCTAAGGGCATTCTGGAACCTTCATCCGGAAGATCTATCAACCTTACGGGTTCCTGAACCCAGTCTTCCAAAGGCAGCATTCCCGATCGAAGACTTCTAGGCTCATTCATCTCTTCGTCCCCTATTCGGTAATATTGGGGGCCTACACCAAGATCCCCAACCCTTGCATGACTGCTGTCATTATCTTCCCGTCCAGTGCGCATAGATGAACAGCTCCCTGAACGTGCTTCTTCCACTCTTGCTAGTCTCTGCTGCGTGTTCCTTTGTTCCTCCGCCAAACTTGCTATAGCTCCACCAAAGGAAACCAACAACTCCCTCATAGAAGCATAGTCTTCCCTAGCCGGACTCCTTGACCTTGACGAAACCGAAGGCACTCCCGAGGAAACCCTCCCTTGGGACGTTCCTGCCTGTGGACGCTCGCCTCCTTGAGTAGGAGGACTCTGCTCTCGGGCACTAGCTGCTTCCAAAGACCGATACCCGCTTCGCGCTGCATCCGAGGCCGCGTAGTCTGGCTCCAGCTGCCTATCATCATATTCAGCCAGCCCCAGCGGTCGCGCTTGCCTCAGTCTGAACTCTTCAGCGGCTCGGTCCGACCAGAAAGGATTCGGTTGTTCCGGCAAAGCCGTCTCCGCAGGACCATCGGCGTCCTCAGGTTCACCCTCTTCTCGTTCAGCCGGTTCGGCTAACTCAGTCGAATCTCCCTGTTCCATGGCTACAAGGCTCTTAACCTGCGTTGATTGCCGCAGGAGCTCTTTTTATCGCAAGCAAAGACACACAAGAAAGTTGGTAACTGCCGGTTGGCACTATGCCTACACGACTCAAAAGCTTGAGGGTATTGTGGAAATGTCTTAGCATTCCTAGCTGGCATGCTGCCTGAGCCCATGGGGCTGCTTTTAAACAAGTGGACGATCTCCATGGAAGTCACAACACAATTAGTATTGATATTTCTATTCTTATGATTATTACTATTATTAATATTATTACTACTACTATGACTACGATTATTATTGATGCTCCTCGCGCCCCCCGCCTGAGGGCTGGAAGCTCTGCTCATGGGCTATGCCGACGCCGAACTTCTAGCAGCAACTCGCTGCGGACATGGCAAGGATGCTAAAAGCAAAAATAATACTCATGGTAATGGACAGAACGAGTTGGGGCGTCAGGCAAACATGTTTAAAATAGGTCGCAACAGCTTCCCCCAGTTGGGGCCACAAGTTGCAATCTCAATTTTTGATAGCCCCAATATAGTATGGTAGCTTCCATTTTATTTCCATCATCCTTATATAACCCCAGTAGACTATGGTAGTTTCCATCTTATTTTCCATTATCCCCATATAACCTCAATATACGATGGTAGTTTCCATTTTATTTTCCACTATCCCCATATAACCTCAATATCCCTAAACCCTAAACCCTGTAACCCATTATAGTAGTTTCCATTTTATTTTCCATTACCCCAATCCCAATATAGTCTGCTTTTGGTAGTTTCCATTTTATTTTGCTGATTAACCGGCCTTGAGCCGGCAGCTGGCAATCCTTCTGGCATTCTGGCATCTGTCAACTTGGGGGTTTCCTAAAATTAGGGGTGCTATTTTGGGGGTCCCCATAATAAGGACTATAATATCTTAGGGTTTATATTGGGGACTACCATTTCGAGCCATGCCTCAGCCTAGACACAGACAGGCCTCAATCATTCCTATGCGCATGTTCGTGGAACTATCGTGGAACTTCCTTCCTTGGGCCTTCGACCATGCCTGCATCAAGAAATGCTATACGTCGAAACGAGCTTTGACGTTGAACAAACCAAAGAAGCTTGAAACAATGCGCTGCCTGCACATACTCCAGGTTTGCAGCACTGTGAGGCCTTGAGTAAGTTAAGTGCCGTCACATACTGTGCGGGGAGCACGAGCGGTGGCTGCGCATACCATAATGGGCAGCTCTTTAAAGCGCTTCATCAGCTACAGATGCTGCAAGTTATAGCACCGGGAGCACATGCAAAGGCTGTTTAACAGTTGTTGCACAAAAGAAAAACATGTCAATACCTACACTCCACCCTGTCACTGATCTCCATAAGCACAGTCAAATTAACATCCCCCCCGAATTTCCCGTAGCATGAGCACAGACAAATCAATATTGGTGCCACTTCTGAGAGGATATCCAAGTATTCTTTTGCGGTTTTGAGCTCTAGAGCTCTGAAAACACAGGGTAAGGTTTAGAGATACTTTCTGATGCTTGTTGTACAGTAGCGTCTCTTTTCCCCGTGCAGCGACAGAAAGCTCATAAGAGCAGACCCAATCCCAGCACTACTGCCACTCTCGGAGTCACCATGGGGCAGCAACCTCCATACTTTTTTTTGGGGGGGTGTTCTGTAGTTTCCTTAGCTCTAATGAAAAAAATATTTCTAATGTTTCCTTACGGCTATGCTACAACAAAAATTCACAACAATTCCTAAGGACAGTACAGGTTTAGGGTGCAGGGGTTTGGGTTAGGCAACGCAAGTCAGTCAGGAAAGGTTGGCGGCCTCACCTCAGTGTACCCTCATCATGTTAATCTCCTCCCCCTAATATTCAACCCCTCCCCCCCACCTCCTGACATTGAATACTCCCAAAATATTCTAATATACCACAATGGGGAGTATTCAATATTAGGGGAAGGGGGGGGTTTAACATTAGGGGAGTGGATTAGAGGGCCCAGTCAAAGGTAAACCAGTCTTGGCAAAAGCTGAATTTACATAGGGGTTACATAAGGCTTGTATTTGGGTTATATGAAGTTTGGCAGCCACTGGCAGTGCTCCCCCACTGGCAGTGCTCCCGAACTGTGGATCCAGCCACACGGGTCACTGCGCTGAGCTTGCCAACACCCTCGCCTGTAGGGAAGCTGCACCCGTGTGAGCTTTGGCCGCCAAGTGCTCAACATTGCTCAACCCTGTCGTGTTCACAACCGTTGCGTTTAGGTACGCAGCTGCCAGTTGACTGCTGTGATGACATCAAGGATTGCTTCGTAAGCATCTGCTCCTGAATGTTTGCTTCTCGGCCTTCAGCCGCCTTGGGACCTCGGCAGCGTGTGCATGAGAGTTTGCATGTGCCTCGTGGGTGTGATGACATCCATATGATGGTCGGTCTGACGTTCAGAGCTTAGGCAATGACATGTTGCAGGACCTCCTGTGCTGGGAGGGCCACGCCCAGCTCAAGCATCGGCTAAGCTCACCTGCAACTCTAGCATAGGCGCTGCCAGCTTGTAGTTAAGGATGGCTACATGCAAGAATCCGCGGGGAGCTTGGGGCCTGCCTTGAGTAGAGGGTCTCTTAGGTTGCACCTGCCATGATGTCTTCAAAGTGGATTGACCCCTCTTGCAAGATTGCTTGAGACATCTGAGGCAAGCTCGGTGGTAGGCTCCCAATGCTGGCTGCTTTTTTGGAGGCGCCTCACCTGAAGTGGAAAACCTGCCATCACTTACCGTGCTGTCATCTCGCATGCCAGAGGCCCCGCCGGAGGCAAAGCTGAGCTCCAGCAGCGACTGGCAGTGCACTCAAACTGTGGGTCTAACCACAAAGACTTGTTGCGGCTACCATGAGCTTGCCAACATGCTTTGCGCCTCCCTCCTTTTGTCCGCAGGATTCGGAACTTGATCTTTGAAACGAGAACTAAATTGGGTGCGACTAAAAGTCGTCGTCATCGCAACCCAAAACAAGGGCCAGGATCTAGGCCACGCTGGCGCAGAAGCACTGCAAGATACTGAATCTGGAAGTCACGGGCTCTCAACAAGCGGTAGAAAAGTGGAGAAGAGCGGACAGTGTCGTTCAGGATACGGATATACGGCTGTGAATACACAACAGCGCTGTGGAAGCGGGCGCCAGGCAGGCCTAGCAGCTATTTACAAAGTTGCCATAAATGTCGGCTCTGTACATAAAGCGGCACCCTTATGAGCTTTGGCTTCACAATGACTCAACATTGCTTAACCCTTTTGTGTCCAGGCACGGCTGAAGGAGACACCTCCAAGATCCAGTTCTGCAGCTGCTAGCTGTTTGCATGGATTGCCTCATAAGGGGGCTGCTGCCGCGTAACTTCCCAGTCAAGCGCTGCGGCCAAGAAGTGAAATGAAAGAACTGGAGCGGATGCTCGGGCAGAGGGGAGAGAACATCTCCGGATACGCATAGCGCTGGAGGTCATGAGATCCAAGTTTTGTTCAGAAGCTGTGGTCGCAGTGTTGACTCCCCTTCTGTATCCGGGCCGCTTTGCCGCTCCATCTGTGCAGGAACTCAAGGCCGCTTTCTCAGCAGCTTCTTTCACCTCGGGGCTC
>CAJNIZ010043721.1:29291-39809 GCA_905231905.1 Symbiodinium pilosum
GAAACATTAAATAAGGAAGGGCCATCCCTATGTGAGGTCATATCCCCAAAGCCTGGGAGCCTTGAAGGAAGCTTGGGATTATGGGAGGAGATGTGCTTCGGACCATTTTTTCAAGTCTGGGATGGGAGGGTTGGGTTTAAGGGTTAAAAGAAACTAAGTAAGGGTTTATACTAGCTTGGCATCAGGTTCAGGGCCGGCAGTCTGCTGAACATCTTCATGTTTGCGGGCAGTACCCGCCAGAGCATGGTAGAGAAGAGGGTCCACTTTAGGTGGACCCCTCACCCGGTAATACTGACTATAAGGGATAATAAGGGCTTAAGGTTTAGGGTGTAAGGGTAATAGTGGCCGTAAGGGGTAATAAGGATTATATTAGGGTCCTCTTATATTCCCCTTATACCACTATTACAGGGTGGGGGGTCCTCTTAAGGTCCACTTCTGTCACTGCGCAGCCAGGCCCTTGCAGCGATGGTCGTGCAAATCTAGTTGAATAGTTCCCAAAATTAGGGTCCCATTTTGGTTGGAATCGTGCCTCATCAGCTCGTCGACCACCTGTGCTCCCAAGCCGTTTATCGTCCGAAGGCCACACTCATGCAAGGTCTCAAATAGCTGAGCGCCTGACAAAGTCCAAGCGCTCCGACAGCAAACAGCGAATGGCTTGCTGAAGCACGAAGTTGCCATGAGGCGATTGGGCCACCTCAACCAACCGAAAACACACAACGCGTCAACGCGAATTATCAGCCGTGCTACGAAGAGGTGGGGCGTTTAACTCACCTTCCTCGGAACACTCAGTGAGACTTCATATCATCTGTTCCGGACGCTAGGTTTGGAAAGACTGCAGATCATTACAGATCAGTGAAGGACTTACATCCCGTGTAGATGCTGCTTCCAGCTAAAACCGAGCAAAGCATGAAATAGCCCGTTCGGCTGGGGATTGTGAGGTCTAGCAAGAATTCTGCAAGTTGTTCAAGCTGTTTTACCCGTGCTTCACCATGTAGACACCAGCAAATCTACTTGAGTACCGTTTTCCAGAATCACAAAGGCATTCCCAACTGTTGCAGTCACAAGGACAGAAATATTTGTACTTGGGCTGAAACCTTGCGGATGCTGCAGAAAACCACAAACCTACAAAGCGTTGTCCAAGAATATGTGCTCTATATAAATAGAGAGAGAGAGAGAGATAGATATAGATATACATATGCATATAGATATATGTATATATACACATACATACATGTGTACAAACCTTTTATGTGCACCATACGTCTATTCCAGTTCCCTCCCGATTTGAGATAGCCCGACCCCTTGTACTGCATGCGCCACTCATCTGCCACAGTCAGTTGAGCTTGGGCCGTGGCTTCGGCCACGTGGCCGCGGAGCTGGCGCAGGATCTCCTCCTGCTCCTGGTACGTGCCGTACCGTAGCATCTGCTGCAGCTCGCGGCAGCCGGCGCTGTCGTTTGCTTTTTTCATTACCTCACTCCCCTCCCCCCCCGACTCCGGATATGTGCATGTCCACAGTGCAAAAGGCCATGATGAGGTGACGGGAGCCTCCAGCCGGATGCCGGTGGGCGAAGTGGGCGGCGAAGATGGCGGGGTAACTGGTGGTGTGCTGGCGGCCGTCGTCCATGAAGCCTGGCAGAGCGAGGAAGCAGGCCAGGAAGGCTGATGCCAACATGCAACGCGCCAGGGGCACAGCGGGAGAATGGCAGTAAACCTTGGCTGAGGCTGCTGTGCAACGCAGCAAGAGCTGGTGCAGAGAACTGGGACCGATACGGGAGTCTGGAAAACCCATCCGGGGGCCACGAATCCCGGGAATCCTGCGCTAGCTCCGGGCTTTTCCGAAACGGAGGCGGCTGCAGCAGATTTGAAAGCTGAGAGTTCTGTTCACCCCGCAAAAACCAAACACCCAAATGCGCCAAGGTCAAAGCGTCCAGAAATCTACACTCTACCCAAAACCTTGTTTACCAACCTGCAAGGCAGCTTCTCATTGCTTATCTCTTCTGGAAAAGGATTGCAGGTCGTCGGCTTGACAAGGGCGGGTCCTGTAGGCACCGGTCCTGCGGACATCATCATAGGTAGCTGCATCTGCTGGTCCTGAGCTGCGCGGCACCAGTTCAACATCTACGTATTCACAGGCAATTGAGAGGCAGGTGGGGTACAGCAGCTGCCTGTCTTCACCCAAGACACGACCGAGCTCTGCACCGGCAGCTGGGCAAGCTCATGAGCAGAGCGCAAGGCTTGAGCCGAGCAGGCAACATGATATGGTCCACGAAAGCTCGAACACAAGAACTTGACGCCTGCAAGGTCGCTGGAGACATATCAGCTCAAGCGGGCTCGGGGGTACGCTCCAGGTGCCAGCTGCTTTTTTGAAGGCGTCTCACCTGAAATGGGAAACCTGCCATGACTTACCGTGCTGTCATCTGGCGTGCCCGAGGGCCCAGCCAAAAGCAAACCGAGTGGCTCCACCAAAGCTGAGCTTCAGTAGCGACTGGCAGTGCACTCAAACTGTGGGTCTAACCACAAAGACTGGTTGCGGCTACCATGAGCTTGCCAACATGCGTTGCTCCTTCTTCCTTTTGTCCGAAACGAAAACTAAATTGGGTGCGACGAAAAGTCGTCATCGCTGGCGCAGAAGCACTGCAAGATACTGAATCTGGAAGTCACAGGCTCTCAACAAGCGGTAGAACAGCCGAGAAGAGTGGACAGTTTCGGTTCAGGATACGGATATACAGCTGTGAATACACGACAGCGCTGTGGAAACGGGCGCCAGGCAGGCCTCGCAGCTATTTACAAAGTGGCCATAAATTAATGGCTCTGTACATCAAGCGGCACCCCTGTGAGCTTTGGCTGCAGAATGGATCAACATTAGCTTAACGCTTTTGTGTCGTTTCACGGCACCGCGGCAGGAGAAATCTCCAAATTCCACCTCTGCAGCTGCTAGCTGATTGCTTGGATTGCATCAGAAGGGGCTGCTGCCGCGTAACTTTCCAGTCAAGCGCTGCGGCCAAGAAGTGAAATAACATAAAATGGGTGTTGTTCTACATTCAGCCGCCGTGGCTCCCAAAAAATGAACCGTTCCGCTCGGGCTTCGGCCGGCTTCCGCGCACCGCAGTTTTTGCAAGGTTCTTACATGAAACATTTTTGACACATTAAGAAGAACCTTTTGGCTGTGATCCCAACTCGTATTCAGAATGCACGAAATCCTTTGAGGGGGATTTTGAGAAGCTATCGCGATGCGTTTTCAACACTGCTTTTGCTGGCAGGTACTTGGCTACTGGAAAGACGCTGCACATACAATCAACGGGCCTGCGTTTGGGAAGCCCCAGAAACGCATGCCGTGCATGGTAGCCATCCTTATACTTGGGCTATGTTGGGCTAGTGGGCCTATCAGGAGGGATCAGGGTACGCTATTGGTCAGAGCCGCAAATAAAGAAACCACATGCATTTTGGGAAGCCCGCAACATGCATACTTGCTTGGGTTTTGGGCCTGTGAAAGGGACCTGGGTTAGAGATTAGATTTTGATTGAGAACCGCCAAGGAACTCTCCGCACGCGCGGTGGGAAACCAGGAATTGGATATGTTTTGGGTCAGAACCAGAAAGAGATTGCCAGAATGAGTCTTGGGAAGCCAGGCAAAGCCGACATTGGGCCAGCGTGGCACCATCAAAATTCACGACGCTTCCACTTCCGCCAATCTTTCACGAGCCCCGTCCCACGGGCGGCCCTGAGATGCTGTGAAACTGGGGGTGATTGAGACGGGGGGTCTCAACTGACGAGAACCTGGCACCATGCACTTTGGGAGGCTGGCAAAACGCATCTGGCTTTGCAGGTCCCTGAATTTGAGGGTTTTGGATTGGACAAAGGAACTGGCACAATCCATTGTGGGAGGCTGGAAAACGTATTTATGGCTTTGTGGGCCCTGTTAGTTTGAGGGCCTTGTGGGATGGATAAAGGACCTGGCATTACGCTTTTTGGGAGGCTGGACATGTTTCAGTTCTAGGATCGGCTGCCTTTGGATAAGCTTACAGCATCCTGTTTCACAAGCTTCTGGTTTCTCATATCATGAGACCTTGGCGCCTCATTCTTGGTATAATACCAACCGCCTTCCGCTCGGGCTTCCGCGACCTTCCGCTGGCCAGGATTTTTGCAAGGCGTTTATTTGATTGATTGATTGATTGATTAATGGATTGATTGATTGATTGATTGATTAATGGATTGATTGATTGATTGATTGATTGATTGATTGATTGAATGAATGCCTGTGGGGTCCGCCCCTAGATTTGCAATGCACCTCGCTGCTCTTTGCAGCGCAAGACTTTTAATGAATTGTTCTAACAACCTGCAAGAGGAAACCCATGGGAGAGGGCTTTTAGAACGACACCCAAATCAATCTCTGGAGCAGATGCTCGGGCAAACGCAGTGTTGACTCCCCTTCGGTATCCGAGCCATTCTTTGCAGCTCCATCTGTGCAGGAATGCAGCAGCTTCTTTCACCTCGGGGCTCTGGGACCTACTTGCATAGCCGCTTGATTTACAGTCCACACTCACTGAGCTGCCCACACAAAGCGCTTGTGTGATCCAGCGATTCAACGCTGGTGGCGCTCGTTGCGCCAGCCATTTCCGCCATAGCCCTGGTGCGGGTACTGGCGGTATTTTCTCGTTTTGTTGTTGGCCTTGCAGTTCTGCTCGTAGCCTCAGCTGCGCAGAGCACACGAGCACGCCCAAACCCGAGGCCCTTGGATTTCTGGGGTCGGCAAAAAGTTGGTCCGTGAATTGAGCACGAAATGCGGCTTTTGCTAGCAATCTCGGCTCAAAAAGACCTTGCATAAGCTGATGAGGCCAGAAAATCGCGCGAGGCCTTTCTATCATCAATCAAGCTTGGCTAATCAGATTGAACCCAGAGGAGCCCGCACAACTCATCTGACATGAATGCTTGGAGTTATCATACTCTAGCGTATTAGTGCTCGGAACTGTCGACCCAAGTCCTGACCAAGAGGCTGCGGCTTGTCCAACCCCCCTGGCTCAACTCGGGCATCCTTGGATTAAACAAACTCTCCCTCTTGGTCACAGACCACCAGGCTCCAGCCGTCTTTATCACATGTGGAGACTTTGCCTTCAGCCACACCAGGGCCCCTGCAGTGTGTGCAGCAAAGCTTGCCCGTGCTTCGTGCGCGTGATGATGTCCATGTGCTTCTGGCAGCCGGAAGGCACCTCACTTCTACGTCTGCCGTCTCTAGGCACTTGGCCTCCAGGAACTCCCGGACGAAAAAGTGGAAAGAGGTGTCCACCTGAGATACCTCAGCTCGCCTGCTGGCACTGCACGCTCTCCCGACAAATTTCGGAAACCATGTGGCAGCTGACCAACTCAAAGCAGGGATTTCTGCTGGAGGCTGCCGCCAAAGCACGTGGAAGAGGCTCTGTCTCGCAGCAAAACCTTCGGTGAACAACGCAGTCAACCACCAAAGCCGTGCCATTTACTCATCTGAGGCCCTGAGCCCTTCTGCATCTGCGCCATTCCGAGGAATGTGCGCAGATCGCTGGCAATCAGAATTGCCAGCATCATCCTCTGCTGAGGAGGACCATGAATCAGAGCCTGGACAGAGCGCATGGTCATGTGGATAAGCTTTAGGCCACTGGGAGCTGCTCAGCAAGGCCTTGTTGACCACCCCGCACGCATTGGGGTCCAAGGCAAACTCTCGGAAGTGGTTCAGCACCATGTTGGTCTTGGCCGCCATGCGATGCTTAACGCTTCGAAAGACCAAGCTCAGGTCCTGCCCGAAGGTACACAACAGCTTTTCACCGCTTCCATGCAAGACAAACTTTGGCCCCTGAGGCTGCTGAGAGTGGAACAAGTTCAGCACGGCAGCTCTTGTTGCCATACTCCAGGCAGTGCTGGACGGAGTAGTTTCCAATGGCCTGCCCATGCATATGCCCAAGATTGCCGAAGTGCTATTCGCCAGCAATGCTTGCCGTGATCACTCAGAGCCTGTCACCCCTGAAGCCTGGGGCCCGCGCATGGCGTGTCAGCTCGACACAGTGGTGCACAATGTCCTTGCAAGCAGGACAAGCTGCAAAAGCAACCTAGCACAGCTACATACAGCTTCTGAGACTGTGGATTTGCACATCTCCAGGCTCCAGCACCGGTGGATATGCAGAAGCCATTGGAAAGAATTCGATGATTCTTTCCAGTACTCTGCACGCATACCTAACATGTGCGCTAACACTGTCGCACTCGCCCATGGCCAAACGCTTCAGTCGGTGTATGGCATGCCCGCCTATGCTTCCCAATATCGCTGGGGTTTCGCCACCTGGTCTGCCCTACTCCCCAATGTAGGTGGGGTATAATTGCAGGCCCGTGAACGTGTTTGGACAATCTGAAATCCTGCCTCATCAGCTCGTCAACCACCTGTGCTCCCGAGCTGTTTTTTCGTCCTAAACCGCACTCATGCAAGGTCTTAAATAGCTGAGCACCCGACGAAGTCCAAGCGCTCCGACAGCAAACAGCGAATGGCTTGCTGAAGCACGAAGTTGCCATGAGGCGATTGGGCCACCTCCGTGTCAACGCCAATTACCAGCCATGCTACGAAGAGGTGTGGTCAACTCATCTTACTGGAAACACTAGTGAGAATTCACATCATCTGTTCCCAACCCTAGGTTCGGAAAAAATACTACGGGTCAGTGAAGGACTTACATCCCGTGTAGACGCTGCTTTCAGCTTAAACCCAAAACATGAAATTGCCCTTTCGGCTACAGACGCTGGGGTGTTGGCAAGAATTCTGCAAGTTGTTCAAGCTGGTTTTTTACCCGTGCTTCACCATGTAGACGCTGGTTTCAAAAAGGTGGAGACAAAGCAAAGGTACTTGCGTAACGTTTCCCAGCTAGAATCATACAGGCATTGTCGACTGTCGCGAAGACATGGATGTATATAATGTATATCCAGGTTTCCAGGATTTTCATATTCAATTCAGAGAATTTTAACATGCAGTGTATATGGATCGGAATACCAAATTTGATATAATCCAATCCCAAACTGGAGCGTGTCCAAAATCCGATCCTGCCAAAATGATTGTTTGTATCGGTATTTACAGTGTTTTCAAGGGGTCGGTGGATCATGGGGGGGGGGTGTCCATGTATATCTATATTTTGTATACACACACAGGTGTACTGTACAGATCTTTCCATTTACACAGTCATTCTAGACCAGTTCCCTCCCGATTTCAGATAGCCCGACCCATTGCACTGCATGCGCCACTCATCTGCAACAGTCTGTTGAGCTTGGGCCGTGGCTTTGGCCACGTGGCCACGGAGCTGGCGCAGGATCTCCTCCTGCTCCTCGTGCGTGCCGTACCGCATGCACACATGCAGAGTCGGGGGGGGGAGGGGGGTGAGGTAATGAAAAAAGCCAATGACATTCGCTGTCTTGAGTACCTCACCATCTCCCCCCCGGCGCTGTCCAGATTCAGGGGGGAGAGGGTGAGGTACTCAAAAAAGCGAATGTCATTGGCTTTTTCATCACCTCACCCCAACTCCACCCCCGACTCTGCATATGTGCATGTTGGCAGTGGGAAACGCCAAGACGAGGCGACGGCGGCCTCCAGCCGGATGCCAGTGGGTGAAGTGGGCGGCGAAGACGGAGGGGTTACTGGTGGTGTGCTGGCGGCCGTCGTCCATGAAGCCTGGCAGAGCGAGGAAGCAAGCAAGGAGGGCTGATGCCAACATGCAACGCGCCAGGGGCACAGCGGGAGAATGGCAGTAAACCTTGGCTGAGGCTTTCACGCAACACAGCAAGAGCTGGTGCAGAGAACTGGGACCCATGCGGGAGTCTGGAAAACCCATCGGGGGCACGAATCCCGTGAATCCTGCACTAGCTCAGTGCTTCTCCGAAACGAAGGCGGCTGCAGATCATCTATAAGCTGAGAGTGCTGTTCACCCGCCAAAATGAAACACACGAATGCGCCAAGGCCAAAGCGTCCAAAAATCTACACTCTACTCCAAAAACTTGTTTACCCACCTGCATGGAAGCAACTCCCGCACAAACCTGCCAGGACTGATTGCTCTTCCCAAGACAGCTTCCCATGCTATTTGCTGTTTCTGCGCAGCCCTCATGCGAGCAGCTGAAATGACGATCTCTTCTGGAAAAGGACTGCAGGCGGTAGGCTTGGCGAGGACCGGTCCTATAGGCATCATCATGGGCACCTGCATCTGCTGGTCCTGAGCTGCGCGGCACCAGCGACAGGCAATTGAGAGGCAATTGAGAGGCAACAGCTGCCTGTTTTCACCCAAGACACGAACGAGCTCGACAGGCAGCTGGGCAAGCTCATGAATACAGGAGCGCAAGGCTTGAACCAAGCAGGCAGCATGGTCTTGAAAACAAGAGCAGGAGGCGTCGCTTGGCGCCCAGTGCAAGGTCGCTGGAAACATATCAGCTCAAGCAGGCTCGGGGGTACGATCCAGGTGCCAGCTGCTTTGTTGAAGGCGCCTTACCTGAGGTGGGAAACCTGCCATCACTTAAGCCGGAGGCAAACCGAGCACTCAAAACTTGGATTCAACCACATGACTTGCTGCGGCGAACGTCAGCTTGCCAACATGCTTTGCACCTCCCTCCTTTTGTCCGCAGGATTCGGAACTTGATCTTTGAAACGAAAACTAAATTGGGTGCGACTAAAAGTCGTCATCGCAACCCAAAACAAGGGCCAGGATCTAGGCCACGCTGGCGCAGAAGCACTGCAAGATACTGAATCTGGAAGTCACAGGCTCTCAACAAGCGGTAGAACAGCGGAGAGTGGACAGTTTCGGTTCAGGATACGGATATACAGCTGTGAATACACGACAGCGCTGTGGAAACGGGCGCCAGGCAGGCCTCGCAGCTATTTACAAAGTGGCCATAAATTAATGGCGCTGTACATGAAGCGGCACCCCTATGAGATGTGGCTGCAGAATGGATCAACATTAGCTTAACGCTTTTGTGTCGTTTCACGGCACCGCGGTAGGAGAAATCTCCAAACTCCAGTTCTGCAGCTGCTAGCTGATTGCTCGGATTGCATCAGAAGGGGCTGCTGCCGCGTAACTTTCCAGTCAAGCGCTGCGGCCAAGAAGTGAAATAACATAAAATGGGTGTTGTTCTAAATTCAGCCGCCGTGGCTCCCAAAAAATGAACCCTTCCGCTCGGGCTTCGGCCGGCTTCCGCGCACCGCAGTTTTTGCAAGGTTCTTACATGAAACATTTTTGACACATTAAGAAGAACCTTTTGGCTGTGATCCCAACTGGTATTCAGAATGCACGAAATCCTTTGAGGGGGATTTTGGGAAGCTATCGCGATGCGTTTTCAACACTGCTTTTGCTGGCAGGTACTTGGCTACTGGAAAGACGCTGCACAGACAATCAACGGGCATGCGTTTGGGGAAGCCCCAGAAACGCATGCCGTGCATGGTAGCCATCCTTATACTTGGGCTATATTAGGCTAGTGGGCCTATCAGGAGGGATCAGGGTACGCTATTGGTCAGAGATGCAAATAAAGAAACCACATGCATTCTGGGAAGCCCGCAACATGCATACTTGCTTGGGTTTTGGGCCTGTGAAAGGGACCTGGGTTAGAGATTAGAGTTTGATTGAGAACCGCCAAGGAACACTCCGCACACGCGGTGGGAAACCAGGAAACGCATTGGGATATGGTTTGGGTCAGAACCAGAAAGAGGTTGCCAGAACAAGTCTTGGGAAGCCAGGCAAAGCTGACATTGGGCCAGCATGGCACCATCAAAACTCACGACGCTTCCACTCCCGCCGATCTTCCGCGAATCTTCCGCCAGCCCCGTCCCACGGGCCCTGAGATGCTGTGAAACTGGGGGTGATTGAGACAGGGGTCTCAACTGACGAGAACCTGGCACCATGCACTTTGGGAGGCTGGCAAAACGCATCTGGCTTTGCGGGTCCCTCCTTTTGAGGGTTTTGGGGGCTAGGATGTTGGACCAAGGAACTGGCACAATCCATTGTGGCAGGTTGGAAACGTATTTATGGCTTTGTGGGCCCTGTTAGTTTGAGGGCCTTGTGGGATGGATAAAGGACCTGGCATCACGCTTTTTGGGAGGCTGGACATGTTTAGGTTCTAGGACCCGCTGCCTTTGGATAAGCTTACAGCATCCTGTTTTGCAAGCTTCTGGTTTCTCATATCATGAGACCTTGGCGCCTCATTCTTGGTATAATACCAACCGCCTTCCGCTCGGGCTTCCGCCACCTTCCGCCAGCCAGGGTTTTTGCAAGGCTTTTAAATCAATTGTACAAAAAAAACTGCCAAGAGGAAATCCATAGAAGAGGGCTTTTAGAACGACACCCAAATCACTCTCTGGAGCAGATGCTCAGGCAAAGGGGAGAGAACATCTCCGGATGCGCATAGTGCTGGAGGTCATATGATCCAAGTTTTATTCAGGAGCTGTGGTCGCAGTGTTGACTCCCCTTCGGTATCCGGGCCGCTTTGCCGCTCCATCTGTGCAGGAATGTAAAGCTTCTTTCACCTCGGGGCTCTGG
>CAJNIZ010043722.1:0-35728 GCA_905231905.1 Symbiodinium pilosum
TTTTTCGCTTTAGTTCCTTGGAGAAAATTGAGCTTCAATCAGTTCCAATTTTCATTTAACCAAATCAAGTGTGTGTGTGTGTGTGCGCGCGCGCGCGTGTGTGTGTGTGTGTGTGTGTGGGTGGGTGTGTGGGTGTGGGGACTCCGAAATTCCAAGGATGTAGGAACCTTGCATGTCTGAACTTGATGTTAGATCGAGTAGCTTGCAGGGGGTGCCAGGGGATCGCAGAAGGCTGGCACCAACGAAAACCCTCCTGCTTATCTGCGAAATCAGCTTGGGACGCCGAGCTGACGTACCTGCTCATCATTATTCTTGCTATTCATACTCATACTCGCTGCGCATTGATTTCCACTAGTGCCCTTGTAGAAAGCTGTGCTTGGTGATCCATACACTATGGTGATATTAGACTATTCTGAAGACTGATGGATGCAACATGGACATATTGAAGGGCAAGCAAATTCCTTGCCAGGCTTGAATGCTGCCTTGAAGCAGACGGGGGCGACCCCTTCAACTCAAATTCGTTTGAGTGCGTGCGTGTGTTTACCCTCAGCACGCAGAAACCCTGCAAAACCAGACACCTCTGGCTTCAGGAAACTCAGACCGAAGCAATGCTTTGCCTTTTCCGTCGCAGGCATCTGCAGCCCTGCTTAGCCACTGTACGCCTCACCTTCGGTGCATGCGCAGCCCAAGCGTCTGCTGCACTAAACCTTTTTAATTTCGCAAGTGCAAAACATTGGAGCTAGACAAATTAACCCCGAGAGCTTTCAAACTGCGGAAAACTTAAAACTGCCATAGATCCTGCAGCGCTCGGACAAACGTGGTGTGGAGCTAATGAAGTGAACAATCACCAGACTTGACCAAACGAGACCAACTTGCTGTTGGCACTGGCATAACCGCACTCTGGCCAGTGTTCTTGAGGTCCGTCAGGTGCTTTGACACTCCGTGTCTGACGCAGCTGAAGACACTGCCTATCCTGTAACACCTAGGTGGCTCCCATCTCCACTGGCTGCTGAAATAGCGACCGCTACTTAAAATGTTGAAAAAGCTAATGAAGCTGTACCATGACAGAAGCCATCCCGTTGACTGAATGAGCTGCCTATGCTTCAAGCATGTTCTGAATGCCGTCTCGTGCGGCACGGAAAAAGAAGCTCCAAGTCTCCTGACTTTGGAAAGGCCACGACATCTTCTGGTGCCCATGCAAGCAAGCACAGTCCTGTCCCCACATCCCAACTTCATACACAAGCAGCACTAGTCAATCTGAGAGCACTTAGCCGAACAAACGCTTCTTCCCAAGCAGAAAGCAATCAAACTAGAAGTGTGTTGATTAACAGGCTCTTGAGACACGGCCAGGGATACTTGTGATCTCTCACCGCACTTGCCCTTAAAGCTGCGTGGTGGTTGCGTTGTGAAAATGTGTATCCCGGCAGTTGGACATCAGCATCCCAATTCTGGGAGATGCCCGTCGCCCGTGAAAGCTAAGATGAAATTACTGAAGCACATGCACTCGTGCATATCTGCTGCTAGAAGCATTTGCTCGTCTACTGCTCAGTCTAGGAGGCTATCAGCCATCAAACCTATTCTACAGACCTGGTTGCAGAATGCACATCACTTCCTGGTCAAGCTATGTCTGTACACCTGGCTGGCAAGGCAACGCATCAGTGCTGGCACTTCGTGCTGGCCGGTAGTTCGCAGCCGCAGCACTGTAGTTCAAAGATGCGGCCGACATTCAAGCATGTAAGAAAACTTATTGCAGCATGCGGAAATAGTGTTGACACCAGCTACCACTGGCCTAAAACGCCATCAATTCGACACGCGTCCTTTTGTTTTTGGCTCAGGGAATGTCTCGCTGAAGCCTGCGACAGCGACAGGGATAAGTCAGGGACCAACATGAAACTACTAAGTCCGATGATCTGCCCAAACACGCCTCACGGCAAATCCCTACTGCAGGCAGGCAACTAGCAAGGGGCACTGCTGAATGGAATGTAGCAGATGCACGTTTGACGTCCATCAGTACATGTTTGATCTGTTTTTAGGAAAAAAAGAAAAGGCTCGGAGCGAAGTAGCTGGGCTGAAAGGAGCAGGAACCGCATCCCGCCATCCAAGGAATGTTGGATTTACAATTAAGGTCATTCAAAAGCAACTTGATTGCAAAGAAATTGTATTCACAAAGAAGATTCTAAAAACATCTCGACCTTTTTGGAGGAGAGAGAAGCAGTGCTTGCAGGACACCTGGAAGAGTTGGACGTCTCGAAATTGGAAAGGTTCCCCATAAAAGAAGAGACTTGCGCAGTCTGAACATTGCAAGATGGAGAGAGTTGTTGCGGGCCATTGAAACGCCAAGGTACAAACAGAATTGCTGCAAGTATTCGTCGGTCTGCACGACATTGTTAGATGTACATGTATATGCAGAACTCAACCCTACCCCCAGTTTTGTAGTGATCCTTTAAACTTTGCTGGAAACCTTTCTAGATGCCAGAGGCCCTGACGGCAACCGCCTGTACCCTTTCGGGCCACGTCATCGTCGCCTCCTCTCTGAGCGTTCATTGCTCAGACATCCAAGGTGGCCAAGGCGACTGACTTGGAGCAGGGAGATAAACCATGCGGAGGAGTTGACTGGCCACTTGGGTCGCTCTGATGAGGCAGATGCGAAAAATTGAGGAATGCCAATAGCGCTGTGGGCAGCAGGAGTTTGGGACACAGAGGTTCGAGAGGACAAAGGATAGTCTCCTGCACATGTTCAGTCAGAATGCTTTATCAGCAGTAGCAGCTTCATTTGAGCCTGATCAAAACATATGCAGCCCCGTTGGCCGCTTTGCGATCGGTGACCCAAGCACTGGGCTCCTCTGCCTGGGGCTCTGGAATTGCAAGCCCTGGCAAGGTCTGTGGAGGCAGGTCTGCAAGGCTCTGATAAGCGCCTCCCTAGAGCTGAGAAGGCCATCAGTGCAACATGCAACTGCTCCGCCACCTGCCAGAGACCTGCCTGCTGGAAAGCAAATGGAAGTTACGAATGCTGCGCTTCGCCAGGATGCGAGCAGCTCATAGATGCTCCAACCCCAAGCATTAATGCCATGAAGGTTTGTGCCAGGTATCTGAGCACCGGAGCATCAAGAACAGCAGTGGTGCCAAAAAGAGTCACGTCATTGAGCTTTACGAATGCTACTTGTAGAAGTTTCAACCCAAACAGAATAGCACGATCGGAGCGCACAGTACTTACTTTGAACGTCAGAATCCGGTCGACGTCTTGTGTTTACACAGGGGAGCCTCCCTGCGTGAATCGGGAGGACTAGGTACAAGATGGTACGAGTATAGAGAGCATTGAGGAATCAAAGAGCCACCAGACACTGACAGCGGCAAGCAGATGAAGTACATTTTTCGCATCAGCAAACGGACTGAGGGACTCTCCCGTCCTGCAATGCTGACGCACAGGATGTCGACATACAGCATGCAATGGCAACAAACTTTCTCGAACAATCGTCTAAGCCGCAAAAGAAGGAACTACTTGCACTCACGGGAAGAGAACGCAAGCCTACCAAACACAAGATGCAGGTAGCAAGCAACTAGATCTTGCAACAGGAACCGCAAAATGTGCACTCGATGGTGTTTGTGTCTAGTGATGCGTAGTGGATAAGCGCAGAGGAAAGCACACCAGGTCCCCTTTCCTATGTGATTAGCTTTGCCTGGCGGGTGTAAAACTACCCAAGGACGCCTCAAGACCCCTGTTAGAGGGGGAATCATCAGCATCAGAACGTAGCAATCTTTACTCAAAGCGCGTCCCCTGCCACCCCAGGGTCATGACTGCTCACTGGGTCTTACAGGACACTCACCAAAACTGTCTTTTCATTGGTGCAGTGCTGGAAGGCGGCAACATCGGGTCAAATTCCCAGGGTGCCCCCACAGAGACATGGAGCCTCTATCATCAAATAGGCGCAGCTCGTTCAAGACGATGGGGCTGTCGATGCCCTGGCACAGCATTCGCGTGGCAAGTGAGATGCTTAATCAAGGGTCATGGCTAGCCCAGCGGCCGGTCTTTTCAAATTTTCCCTTATGCCAAGGCCCTGAGAATCCCCTAACCTAGTCAAGGGTTATAGCACGGTTGCATGAAGGAGAGAGCACTGCCGGAACTGGTCTCTGGTGCCATGCAGTTGTACAAGAAGCCTTCAGAGCATAGGCGCCCAGACGCGGCAGCGACCATCCTCAGGGATACCAAAAGAAAGGCACGTCCCGCAGGTCTGCTAAACCCAAATTTTCTCAAAAGCCAACAGAAGCTGGACAGAAGCTGGCCTGCACCCGAGACCTGTGGCATCGGCTGCTGAGTCTGCCCAGGGATGCTTGGCATGACCACTGGTGGGGACCTGGACCAAGATGCTTGGACAACCAGGCGCCCAAGAAAACTCATGCTGCAGTCAAAATGCATAGGCGATGGCGCGTAGGCAGCTGGGATAGGCTGCCCTAGAACAGCTTGTTGAGGAATTGGCTGTGGAATCATCTGAGGATAGCCTTTCAAAAGATCAGGAAAGACGAGGCCACTCAATCTCTGCACCCAGGCCGGATACAAGTACATTTGGAAATGCCCCGCGGTTCGGCCTGGCAGGGGCGCCGGCTGCTGCCACTGAACGCCTGGCAGTCGTTTCAGGGCGGCAGCATCGAGTGGCATCTCTCCGCCCAAAAGAACCTGGCAAACAGTGATGAATCCATTGGTCGCTTCAGTTGCCAAGTAATAGCGGCGTAAGCGTCACACACAGACTCACACAGCTTGCAGGCTTCATTTGATCAGCGTTTGTGTTCCCAAAACCTGGCTGATTTCACCTGGCCAGGGTGTGCTGCGGCTGCTATGCGCGCAGTCCGGTTCACAATCGTGCCGAAATAATCTGCCTCAGCTAGCATTGAGCATGAAAATTAAAGTAGGCGATTGACTTGCACAGCAAGCCAACATAGCTCAGCAATAATGCCGTGAGGTGGCACGCCCGGTGGAGGCATGTGGTCTTCTGGATGTGTATGCACCACTCAGTGCCTGAGCGACTTTTTTTGCAACTTTGAAGACTTTTCACAAGGACAGCCTCAGACTTCCCACAACTTGCTTCAAGCAGTGCATCCAAGCATCTCCTATTGATACCCGGAGGCCATGAGCGTGATTTGGTCCTGAACCATGACCCTACTTTAGACAGGTGTCTGACGTTAGGCGCTGCAGGAGGCAAGCATCTTATGTTGTGTGGCTTCTTCCTGCAAATCGCTGGCTCTGCTCAGTTGGACCCCGTCTCTTACTGCCTATGCTGCAATACATCTCGAGCCCCAAAAAGAAGGTGGGCAAGACAGCTCCGCGCTTGAACACCAAGGTAGATTTGGGTAAGCGACCCACATATAATTTTCTGGAACCCTTCCTTGCACGTGTTCTAGGTGCCTCGCCACGAAAAAAAGTTTGCTTTGGCAGCAGAAAGGGGTTGTGGGACAACGCAGAAATAAGCTCTAGTGTTGAAAGGTTGACGGCCAAATCATGGGGCCCAGAACCGACCAATAACTTGCACGCGACAAAGACCGATTCCAAGTCATGCATGCTAAATGCTTGGATATGCTCTGCCTTGCCGTGGATGTTGGCCCTGTAAAGCAGAAAAGCCCTTCAGGGTCAGGGCACGAAGAAACCATACTCTTTGGCAGTTACAGCGCCTTCCCGCTCTTTGTGCATCATCCATCAACATAAAGAATGAAGAAGTCCCACCGCAGCAGGGGCGGCGTTTATAAGCATCTCGGGAAAACAACTGAGCCTGACCCGCGTAGCGTGTTCTGGGTTGGTGGCAAGGAGCATTTATAGCACAGCAGGTTTGCGTGGCTCAACATGAAGCTGAATCATGTTGTTCTGAAAAGTCCTCGTTCTCTCAACTCATCTGGCCATGGCAGCAGCAGTAGTTTCCGCTGCAGAAGAATGGAGAAGACCGCCGCATCCAACATGCTGCCAAAAGCCAACCTGAAGCTTTTCTAGACAGGGATTAGAAGAGGGCCTGAAGCTCGCAGCCCTCTTGGTGACCGTTCACATGCGCTGTCAAAAAAAAGTCGCCAACCAGAACATGATGCAAACGTCGACTTAGTGCAAACCCACGGATGCTTACCGATCTTACCGCTTCAGGGCTCCTTTGATGCGGCAACGCCCGCTAGAAGATGGTTCATTGGTTCTCAATCTCGCGACGACAGCAAAGGTACCTAGCTGACGTTAGGTCCTTGTTCCACAATTCACTTTTGAAGCTGAAGAACATGAAAGCGCCCTCATCTTCTTGGCACTCATAGCCGCTGCCATCGCCAGCATGTGACAGAACTTCACGTAAACATCCACGCCTCAAGCTCAAACAGGATGCACAGAGCAGGACTTAGCAGGCAACACGCTGCCAAGTCCTCTTCAAAGGCCAAGGGCCGTACAGTAGCCCAAGCGACCGCACTGCCAGCCCGGGGTCAGTTGCAACCAACTCCCTGGCACCCTGGGTGAAAACAAAGCACAGCGTAATAGAGGTCCTCAGATGGCAGCTACAAGTAGCATCAAAGTGCCAACTAGGACCTAGGACATCTCTGAATCACACTACACTGATCCTTGCCACATACAATGTTTTCAGATTGCAGGAAGGGCAAAGCTGCCGAGCCACCCAGAAGGGGAGCCCTCGAATCCCGGAGACACACGTTGCTCGCTGACCACTGGAGGAAATTTCCGTCCCCCTACATGGGTCGACTTGTCCAGGGGGTCTTCGCCTTGAACGGCAATCCCTTTTTCCGGCACAAAACATAGAATGCCAATATGCTGGAACAAGAATGGCGCATGCCCCACATGAACCGAAAAGCATCTGATGAACCCACCGCCGAGGCACCAGACCAGTCATGGGCAAGTGCATCTGGCACCAGCTGAATTAGCTGCACTCTGGCACGGCCAGAGCATCCAGTTCGGGAAGAGTCTTCTGTCAGACCATGCCCTTCCAAGATGTGATCTCCCAAGTCGACAACCTGCAAGCACGGCAAGCGTTGCTACGTGGAGCTAACTGCCAGTCTCATCGCCCATTCCCCGGTGCCTGCGGACTTCCAAGCAAAGTCAGCAAACCATCAATGAGATAGAAGCTGCTGGCAGACATAATGATCTGCCCGCCATGACAAACGCCCTGGCAGGCAAGTTCACACGTGCACTTGGGGCAGGTTCATGCCATCAAAATCTGTGCTTGCTTCGCTCCGCATTGCCTCTATAGCTTTAGCCATTGCAACAGACGGCCCTGCATATCTCGTTCGCCCGGTGACCTGCCAGGAACAGCTCAACTGAAGCTTCAAGCAAGAGCCTTGCAGAAAAGCCCATCTGCCCCCAGCCCCCCCCAGCCTCGTGCTTGGTGACAGAGGCCGGCCGGCCGGAGTGCAAACCCATGCGCACACGCAATCCACGCCAGGCTCCATCACTACTGGCCTGGGCTGCCATGAATGGTGCAAAGCCATCAGTCCCGGAGAAACCCACATCATCACAACCTGTGCATTCTCTGCTTTAGCTGGGTCTGGGACAGCCGCATCAGGATGCGACAAGGTCGCATCTGGCCAGTCGCATCGCAGCAACTCTGCCTGTGTGTCAAGGCAGAAGGCCACCGCGTCCGCTGTGTCGTGGAAGGCTATTTGAAAGGCATCTCCCTCTGTGGTCACCTGCCAGCCCAAGCCCTTGAGTTCCGAACTTCCTAATGCATAGGCCACCTGTGAAGCCCTCTTGCTTATCTGGGCCTCATATCCACTATGCTTTGCCAGGACTTGCCGAATGGTTGCATCGTGCAGTCTCAAAGCCAGCTCCATCGCACGAGGGTTTGCTTCCCAAAGCGATGTAGAGCCTCCCAGGCAAAGCATTTGCGCATGAAGCGACCATAAGCATGACCTGCATGAGGGTGCACCTTGCACATCTGTAAAAACCATGGTGAAGTCATTGCTGTCCCCAGCCGGCGGCTTGCTCTTGGCTGTGATCGCAAGTCGAGCTCGAGGTTTAGCCTTAGAGGATCTTGCAGCTCCAGGCATCAATCAGCAAAAAACACGGATACGCAGGACAGGCCTTGGGCTGCACCGGAGTGGATTTGGCTTTGCTTCCTGCAGCATGGCTGGACCGCTCTCATCTGCTGCTTACCCTGCATGCTGCTTAGCAGAAGGAACTGCGACGACATACACAATGAGTGGACATCCCCAGCGTCATGCCGCATGTTGCCATTCGTTCGCTGAAAATCAACACTCCAGCCTGGCTGACTTGTCTCACATATCTTGCTCACCACCATTTCCTGAAGGTGTCAGGATGATGATCTCTCTTTCCTCTCTCCACCGTAGCTTCCGGATGTCAAAGTGCACAGTACACATTCGTCGACTGTTCACACTGCCAGGACTGCTCAAAGTGCTGACAGTGGCTTCTGCAACTTTTCCACCAAGGCACTGGGAGCCTGTCCTCCTCATATCCATCAGGACGCAGCATAGAGCTCCAGAACTGGTCTGTGCTGGTTCTAGCACTACTGTCTGGACCTCCAAGCCAACAAGAAGCACAGCATAGCGCAATCGACAGACCACAAGATGGATAGTTCTAAAATGTTCAAGGATGCGGTGCAAATGCAGGGTTAGCTGATCTGTGAAAGCGGCCTCCATAGACATGTGTGCCCGTGTATGTGCTCTTGTCATCAAAGAAGCGCACGTAGTCTGCAGTGGTTCCTTCGTGGACCACTCCTTCTGATTCTGCAACACGCTGGCAGATCTCCTCCTCATCTATGCCTTTCCTCTCGGCAATCAACCTAAGGGCCTCCTTGAACTGACGCAAAATGATTCGCCGGTGCCCCCGGGACACCACTTTCGCAAAAATCAGATCCGCATCGATCAGGGTCAAACACTCGTCCACCAACTCACAGTCTTTACACAACTTCACGAACCCTTTCCCATCCATGTCAGGCTTGTTGGCGCAGTAAGCCTTGAACGTATCCTGCCAGGGTTATTCTAGAAACTGCGAGCAGGTATCCAAGACAAATCACATCGCAGTTCACAGGAGACGCCCGTGCTGGCAGGGTCATTAGCAACAGCATTTTTGGCAGATGCCTTTTCATGCAAAAAGCCCAGCCTCCACAGTGCCACCTTTACCTCGCAGCTGCTGAGAGATCTTTTTCTCGCTGAGGCTGACGGATCGAGGTCGCTTCTCCGGCTCTTCACGGGAGTATTCTGGATCCCTTGGAGAGCTTGGCACCGGTGTGCTGGCTTGCGACGGCTCATCACGTAGAGCTGTTGTCCATGTCCTCAGAACGCATCTGGCACATCCTTTTTTCAACCTCCCCTCAGATTGACACAAGGCAGACAAGGCAGCCAACTGAGATGAGTGCAGCGTTCCCTTTCCCTTTCGACCAGGATCTGGCCCTCCCTGTGCGTGGGTTCCAGTGTAGAGGCTCTTGTCGTCATGGAACCGCACTGTTTCTGTCTTCGTGCTGTTCAGGACGGGTCCGCCACAACACCTGCCAAGCCACAAGCAGTCCACAAGCCAGCGAACGAGCAAGAAAGCACTTCCAAGCAAGTCTTTGCAGCGCCTTACTGCGCACCATACTTGTTCGAGTGTCAGCGATTTCTTCTCCGCTATCATCTCCAGGGCTGCATCAAACTGCTCCAGCCCGATCCGCCGATGTCCCTTCCTGGGTCTCTGTGCAGATCAGATGTGCATTTCAGCTGCGTGCTGCCCAACAGAGCAGACATTCACACAAATCTTACACAAACACAAAAAGTCCGCCAAGAGTCTTGCACGCCTTGGCAAAGATGATGTCAACGTCCGTTTTGGTAAGATTCCTATCTACCAAGGAGGAGTCCTGCAAGTCAAAGAATGCAAACGAATCAGGTGAGCCTGACTCTTTGCGGGACGGACAGGCATGCTCATTCGAAAGCAACAGATCCTTGCAAAGCTTTGCGAAGGATTTCCCATCCATACCTGCCAACGTGATGCAACGCAGAAATAGCAGCTTCTTCCAGTTAAAGACAGCAAAACCCAGCAAAGTGCCACAGCGCCTGGCTTGGTTCCACAGAAAGCTTTGAAGGTTCGCTCCACGGTGCCCCAAGGCCGGTTGATGTCCTCATCCGCTTCCTCTACGATCAGGTCGACACCTGACTCAAGCTGTGCTTGTGCCTGTGCAGCAAATACCGACAAATCATGCAAATTTGAAAAGTCTGAGTTGAATACGGGGATGTGTTCTCGCGGTGTCAACGCTGCTAGCAGATATGCTTGGGCACGGAGACTTTTCATCATCTGTACCTCAGTTTGCTGTCGGCAGCTGCCATGATGCTATACCTGCAACTTGAAGTTCGACTTGTGATAAAGCTGCAGAAGCACTACAGTTCCAAGTATTTGCGAACATGAACATGAAAATTGGAGAAGTTCATGAACAATAAGTTCGTACTCTGGCTGCTAACCTCCCAGAGAGCGTGGGGTCCTCGTCAGTATGCTGCGAAATTGCAATGACACTGATGGCCCATCAACATGCATCAGCCGCTAGTCCAGCAAAGCTCTGTCTTGAATGCTGTTCCTAGCCCGTTACATATTCACAGCATGTACACCAACTCCGGGTTCCCTACCGCTTGCCGAATTCGGCTGAGTGCCTGACAGCCGAGACTCAGATAGCAACATGAATAAAGTCTCTACTGGCAAATCTTACTGCTGCTGCTCTGACAGCCCCCTGAATGGCTTAGTCGTGCTGTGCTGGCGCCTGGTGATCTTGGAGAAACTGACCTTGGCAGGCATCTGTAAGATTTGCTGTCTGCAATCCTCGCTTGAACGTTAGTTTACCAGTGCTTGCCGCACCTTTCCTCGGTACCCAACTTGCAGCTTGCCGCAACTCAGGACACTTGCCAGAAAGCTCCCTTTCGATACTCTATGATAAGAATGCTGGTAATCTGGCATACAAGGTTTCAAGATTCGGCGAACAGGTTGGGATTGCTTTGCCGGCCACCACAAAGCTCCGCAGGAGTTGGCTTTTGTCAGATTTTCCAGCTGTTCAAAGGTGGGCTGAATGTCTACTGCCAAAGCAGAGTAGAACTGAAGCTAAGTTGGCTTTTCTGACTGGTTGAAAAGCTGGCTATGCACTGTAAAACCGCCTAAAGAGAGACATCAGAAGCTGTGCACATGCATCGATGCACCCAACACGGTTCAACCGACGCACGCAGAGCTGAGATGCTGGCGGAGACGCTTTCGCTCGACTGTCGAAGGACTTGTCAGTCTCAACCTGACCGTCACAGGCTTCACAGGCATTGCAGTCACATACGTTAACTTTTCTCAGCGAGCATGTTGAATGGCACCTAGCATGGTCTGTTGTGCTGCGTCTGAGTATCCGTGCTTTTGCAGTTGCATCAGCAACAATCCCTTACGTACTTGAATACAAGTGGCCTTTTTTATCTGGATCCTGCTTGGCCCAGTGTGGCAAACTTTAAGTTTGCCAGTATCTAGGAGCAAATCCCCCATCGCGCCTGGGATCGTCAACCCCTGTGACAACAAAAGGAGCATCCCTCCGGAAAAAGTAAATGCAAGCCGGGATGCTGAGCTACTTCTTGACACTGGCAATCGGGGGGGTCGCAGCAGAGGCGATGAAGCTACCAATTCCTGCGACACACGTGCGATTTGCAGCAGCAGCATTGCATTGCAGCCTCTCTGTAAATCGAACCTTGCCTGTTTGGTGACGAGGCTTTTTCTCCGCACCAAGGGGGACAGCGGCACGTTTTGGCGGTATGAAGCATCCGGCCGCCGCAGTCCTGCCATCTGAGCTTTGTCAATCGACGCACTCTGCGTGTGCTTCTTTCCAGGTACTGCCTTCCAGCGGTTCAGAATGGATGCCAGAATCAGAGCCTCAAGCATGCAAATAAAGCTGACAATGGCTTGGACTGTTCTGCTTTGCAGCAGACCGCTGCACATGTCTTGAGTTTGATTCGTGATGTTTTGGATGGCTTCTGCTGCAGGCACGTCCCCTGGGAAGGATAGAACAAAAACTTCGGGATTTGAGAAATTGCCTGCAGATTCCAGAAAATCATCAAGGGCATGTTGCGAGTCTTACCGGGAATTGTAAAAATCTTGGTAGAGTTTTGTGGACTTGGTTGGAGATTCATAAGATTAAGGCACGATTCTTAGAAACGGATCGGGGATTTGCAAAACAGAAAAAAAAATGCGCATACTGGAGACTTGGGTTGAACAAAAGGTTTTTGGCTTGAAGCTTCAGCGTTTACCGACCAGGAAAAATTAAGGGGTTGAAAATTGGGGTTGTTGGGATGGAGGCTTGCAGCTTAGAATTCGCAATTCTAGATAACTTTACTGGAAACTAGAGACATCCGCCGCGGCCTAGGGAATTTTGATCCAAGGCACGTCCTTTTCCCGGCCCCTCACGCCAACCCAGTTAGAGAGTCGGAGAGCGATTTGAGGAAACTGGGCATGAGTTAAAGCAATTGGTCAAAGCTTGGAGGCACTTGATTCGGGATTTGAAGGCTCTGAGAATTTGATTCTGAACTTGAGAAGTTTGGGCAGGGGTTTGAATGAAGGAATGAAGTGGGCCTTAGGATATCGGTTTGGGCTTTCATTGTTTAAATTCTATGATTTTGTGGCTCAGGGCGTAAGGCTTTTGCGATTTAGGGTTTTGAATTTGGGGGTTCAGAGTTTTCGGGCTTGAGGCTGGCCACTGGGATGCAGGAAAGTGAAGTGGGGATTTGAGAAAATTAAGCAGGCTTGAGAAATCTGACAATATATGATTGGAGATGAATTAGGTGGGCTTTGAAATTTACTGAGTGAGCACAGAGTTGCGAAAAAACTGGTAAGGATACGGGCTTGGGGCTGAAAACCGGCTGAGACTTGGAGAAGCTTGGGAAAATCCTGATGCATAGGTCAAAACCTGAGAAACTTTGACAAGAAGCTTGAAAATTGAAGGGGAGGTTCGGCTGTGGGTTTTAGCTTTAGCGGCGCAAACTTTCACGCTGTAGCACTCAAGGTTTGGGAAGCGTTTTTATGGGGGCTTACAAGCTTGTACCCCTAGTGACAACGCTGCGCCTTCACTCATCTCAGCATTTCCAAATTCAGCATCATCGGAACCAAAAAGCACCTCATCAATCCCGCCATGGTCACCTGCAGCCAACGTCACCGCCGCACCGGCTTCACCATTTCCATTGTATTCCTGTCCCGGTCCGCTTCCCGATTCCGGTTCCACCACTTTTAGACCAGGAGGATCCAGGAGGTGCCGTCGGCCTTGCTCGAACTTCTCCTCCACCACGTCCCTCACTGGAGGTCTTGGCACCTCCGCCAGCCCTTCGACCGTCCTAGTCACATCCAGGATAACCCTTTCCGCGACCTCCTCCATCTGCACATCGCTGCTGTCCACGGACTCAAGCTTGTCATGTCCCTGACCGTTCGGGTCCACGCATCCCACACCGCCGATCTCTAGCAAAGTCTCCTCACTCATGAAACACTCCTGTATCGCTTCCGCTTCTGGCCAACATCTCCTGTTCCTCTCAACGGCCACGATGGCTCTTTTTTGAATGTCCGTCTTCAGACAGCTTTCTCTTCCATCTGCTCCTAAAGTACTTTGCCATCTTTCAGCCCCTTGCTTAAGTTTCTTTGCCTTTTCTTGAATCTGACAACCCTGTTTGCACATGAACTCCCGCACGAAGTGTCTTACCATACTGCGCCCGTCGTTCCATGCCTGATCCTGCTGGTCAATTCGCGATCCAATCGATCGAGTTCCCTGCGACATCTATCTTGCACAATGGTGTGCTACATCTTGCCCACCAATTGAACTTAGACACCCTCATGTTCGAAAGAGGCCCTCCATGCGATCACGAATGCCCGCTGCGGCGCGTCGGATGTCCATTTGCATCACACTGGCCACGTTATTCCGAAAGTTGATGGACACAAGTGCCAACCCTCACCTTGCTCTTGTTTGATTTTCCTTTTCATCCTGTAGGCGAACGAGCGACGTATGCAGATCCCCGTTACACTTTAAGTTCTTGTCCATTTCAAGATGTGGACTCGAAGGGCTGACGTCAATGGTAGTCTGCATAAGCTCCCTCGGCCCCACGTCGCATTCCCAAATCTTTTTGTTGCATACTGATGTCTTTGATCTATTTCTGCCTGGCCCTGCACATGTTTTTTATCGACCCCATATACTTTTCAATGCGTCACTGACTTGCCCATCCGTCCCTTACAGCCACCGCGCCAGCCTCTTGAAGTCCTCCCCGGCCTTCACAGCCACCCTGCCTAGATTGGTTGCTTTCAATTTGCGCTCCAAAGCCACGGAGGAAGCCCGTAGTCTTCTTACTGATCCACTTGATTGCTGCGAACGTAGCATTCACCTCGTTCCCGATCTTTTCTTCCTCGACTTGCTTGACTTGCACCAGGCATCCTTCAGCCTGTTCTTCCTCCTCTTCGTGTTCTTCTTCTGGGCTTGGGGGATGGGTAGCTAGTTGCTTGAGGCTGTCCTGGTTGATGTTATCCGGGCATCCACGCTCTAACAAGATGGGTCCCATGTTCTGTGCCTTGTTGACTTTAAGGTAATCTCAACAACGTTTGGTCATGATCTGTCCGAAATGATCCACGACTTCTGTTATTGAAACGAAATTGTTACATATGCCCTCTGGTAGGTGATGATGGTCTTCTATCTGTGAGCCTAAGCTCCTGCATGATCAGCTCCAATGTGCGTCGTATGAGCAAGTTTGATCCGCAGTGCGCGATCAACGGCTTTTCCTTCCGGATTTTCGAGATCTTGTGCTGTACCACTTCAAGTCCTCTCCGTCCATCAATCGGCTGAAACGCGAGCAGCGTAAGCTTTCCTGGTCTTGCTCTCAAGCGACCAAACCCGGATCGTCTTGGCTAGCAAAAAAATGTGACGAGTCGACTTTTGAACGCACCCCGTAGTAACTGCGCATCACAATTCAGAACTGGCGGTAGATCGACGGAATCAGCATCTCGAGCCATTGGTCCGTTGAAGAGACTGAGCTTGTTGCAAAAAAGAGAGCCGCCAGACCGAAGTCTGACTTGAGTCACACCAGCGGGTCTCAGCACGACTCCGGTTTTTTCGCCAAAGTGACTATCGGCAGGAAGCCAGAAAAAACAGCCGCCTAGCCCCCTGGAATTCAGGAAGCCACTTCAGGTTTGGAGCTTGACGTTCACCAATGGGATGTGAATGGTTTCAGCATAGAGTAGGAAAATCCAGACGAGGGATTGCAATAATTTCATTTGATCTGCACACAAAAGACATCCTCTCTCACAGCAAAAAATGCTCTCTCAAAAGCGGAGCCCGTCCTCAAACCTTGAAGTCTATGTCTGCAAAACATGGCGCAAAACATGCCCGCAACATTCCACGAAGTCAAGAAGTCTTGCAACCAGGGGACTCAGGTGGCTCACGGTCACAGGCTCACATAAGAGTTCCTGGATATGATCAAATGAACAGAAGCGTAGGGTTGTACATGCTTGGAATGCACTCAGGCACAAAGACTCGTAAATGTTACATGACGTTACACATATTGCCTCATCCTCAAGGCTCCGCGAGCGTGTGGAGGAGCCCTCGGGCGCAGTCGCCTTGGAGTAAGGTTGCTCTTCCTGGACATAGTTGGAGCCATGGCACTGCAATCACTTCCTTTGGACTCCGGCTGCCCTTTCAGTGCTCCGCGCACCAACGAGCAGTCGTGGCAGGCCCCCTTCAGGATCCTGATGAGGCTTAGGTGACGCGGCGTGCTGGGAAAATTTTCAGCCCTTCAGCTTCACGATGCAAAAGCTCTTTCCAAAAGCATGCGGGTCAACAGTCAGGCGCCAAATTCCAAAAGCCACGTCCTGCTGCACGGGCAGCAGCTTTGGTACCTTTGTGGTGCTAGAGATTAATTAGCCTACCACTTCAAGCCTGCTGTTTCAGCTCGCTATCACATCAATGAGAACTGTCCTGGGATCCCTGCACAATGGACGGTCACCTGCACAAAGCTACTTGAACCGCATCAAGTAGCAACTAGAAGCTGGGAAGAGAAGAGCTTGCTGGGCCCCGGCTGCAACTTGATGCGACCGCATTGGGAGGAGCACAGAAGCCCCGTAAGCCCAGATGCTGCAGATTCCAGGTCACTTCAGCTGGATTTGAAGAGACAATTTCACACCACCCTCTTGACCTGGTTTTGCATTGTTCTTCGGCCTCTGGAAAGGTTGGGCCGGGAAGAGGCTAGCACCGGTTCTGCAAGGCAGAAGCAGCATTCGTCACTAAGGGTTGTGGCAGTCTTTAAACATAAACGCCCTGCCAGAACATGTCAGGCTTGGATGCGGCTTACAGGCAGCTGAGTGTTCGCACATGGCAAGGCTGGAGGGACTATATCCTGCTGCGGCCGCACGGCTTTGTGCGTGAATCCTTTTTGAATCTGTGGAAAAAAACAAAAATGTGTATCATCGGACCACTCCACAATAACATACTGCTGGGTTGCCACCGTGCTCGACGACCGCGCACTTGAACATCCCCGCCCAGAAAACACCCGAACACCAACAGAAACGCAAGGGGAACCAAGGCCGCATAGGACCAGCACGAAATGCATCAGTGACAGAGCACAGCACATAGGTGGGCGGCAGCCTAAAGCAAGGCTGCCTTGGCGGTTTTCTTCTCTTCCGATAAGAGTTGCCAAGCGCTGCAAGCATCAGTAGGAGTTGAAGATGTAAAGCAAGAAGCCGATTCTCAATTTGGTTCTGATGCTGCCTAATAATGCCCACTCTGATCTGAGGGATTGTTGGAAACAGACTTTGATTGCAGTGTCGCGTTGCCAATGTTGGCACCACACCTGTCACTGCAAGATAGCTGTCGAGAGATTCCCGGCAATTTTCTCGTTGAGGCAAAACTGGTTCACAAATTGAACCAGCCGCTCTTTAAGGATTTCGGGACAACCGACAAAGATGCAAGGACGCGAGCTTGATCGATGGCCTTTGCAGCAAAGAGCTTGCAACAACAATTTTGCGCTGCTTCGGGCTCAAAGCCTACGCCGGTAGTCATCGATGTTTTGCCACTGTTCTTTTCAACAGTAGCTGATCAACTAGGAGTGAGACAGACAAGAAATCAAAACCCAAGAGCGGTGGTCCATGATTCGGACCCTGGGTGTTAAACCTGCATCAGTGACAGGTGAAGGATCATTTTCAAGGCCAACAAGACAACAAGAAATGGCCTATGGAAGCGGGTGACCAGCCACGATGACAGGGGGAACCTGCAGCTGAGTTATATTGTGCAGTTTGTAGCTCAAACCTCAAAGGTCTCAACGCCTTCAGGGCCGCCCGGCGCCGTTCGGGGTCCTCACCTTGAGATCTGCCAGGAATATACATGATATACCAAGCATGATAGCTTCAGCACGCAGGCACGATAATGGGATGACCACCTGCAAAAAAAGAGTAGTCTTACAACCGCTTTGCGTCTCCGGTGCTTCACACAAACGCTGCAGGATGGACCCCAGTTCATCATAGTTCCTTTCAATGCTTTTCCATGGCCCAGACAGCAAAGTTCCCTGAGGTATCCAGCCTGGGCTTTGCACGCTTGTAAAATCCATCTCGAAGGATTATGTGGTCCCCGCTTGGTCAAGTTTGAGGCAGCGACCCAGTTCTGGAAGTCAGCCTCATCTTCAAACCTCGGGCACCACGAGAGTTTGGCCACGGATTTAGGCTACAGTGGCCGCTCTCTCTCAGGCTCCACCTCATCACCAACTCAGGTGCCTGACTGATGCTCAGTGTCTCATTATCTTCCTTCCTGTGTCGCGTGAAAACAGGTGCGGATACCACGCCTCCAATACCTGAAATCGTCCGTCGCCGAGGAGGAGGCAAAGCCTAGTGAAGGTCATGAAGGGCAAGAGTTGATACACGGCAGCACGATCTGAATGGAGGGGAGGGCATGCAGCCCTGCAGCCATAGAGAAACCTGCATTGTCACAATGGCGTTTCCGTCAAAACAACCTTAAATCTAGAATCTCTGCGAAACGTCCAGGCCCTGCTATTTACGAAAACATACAATGTCAACACAATTCGCATCGAGTGGGCCTGTTGTCTTACCTCCAGCAGTAGCGCCTATGCCGAAACACCATGACATGGCGCATGCACCTTTCATAACAAGCAAGCCTTCTCAAAATGAATCACCCCTTGTATTGAAAAACAATCGAGCAAGCTAGAGATTTCAAAGACATTTTCAGTATCACAGTATCGAATAACACTCTGCGAAATGCCCAAACCGTTTTACGGAGCCGCTTGGCTGTCCACTTTAAAGAGGATTGTTTGACGGGGAGCAGCAAGATGGTTCAAGCAAAATAGCTGCAGATGAGGTGCTCTAGCCAGTCATCATCCACTGCAACCTCATCTCACTGTCTCTGCACCTATGGATGCAGAACATACATGCAGCGTCGTCGCCCTTAAACTACAGTGCACCTGACATGGCGAAGAGCTCCTGCTTTCCCCTACACAAGCAGCGTGACTTCTGTTCCTGAGGCGTCTTCCGAAGGCCAGTCTCCTTCCACTCGACCTGCCCCAGAAACTTTTGAACATGGGTGGCAGGTCCTCAATAAGGTCGAGGCGTGCGAGAGTCATCTGCAGCACGCGGGCATCTGCTCGAAGAAGAGCCACCTTCCTTGCCACAGGGGCGCCAAGCATGGACTCAGCTCTCTTCCGCTGGCTGAGGGACCGGCTTTAACGAGACAAATGCGAAAGGAGCCGCATCATCACTGGAGTTCAGAAGCAGAAGCCTCAAAGGTTCTGATGAACGATATCTGCAGGCAGCACAAGCCACGAGGATGCTGCCACTGATGCAGTCGCAGCCAAGTAACCTGAAACACAGGAAGCCAGCTTTGAAAGTATCCGGGCGACGGTACATGTGTGCTGAAAATCATTTTCATGAGCCTATAACAGTATTTCACCGCCTTGAACTCACTCAGCATCCCGACCTACACCTTCATCTTACTCTGACTTGCCACTCTTATAAACATCCCGGAAACACATGCATAGAACAAAGCAATTCAAGGCAGCGAAGGAATCCCAAAAAGCCAGCCTCTTCGTCCATGCTAGACCTCAGCTTCGTTCAGTGCTGCGTTCGTTGCACCAACTGCTCAGGAACCATCAAGAAACTTTATACGCCAGCAGTGAATGACAGGGTAGCGACCCGCCAGCATCGAAGGGCTGTGCAAATGCTGCCAGTGATGTCCTGGACCAGAACGACCGAACCACAAAGCACCCAGTGGAATTAGATGATCTTACGTGGGTGGGCCGTCCCAAAACTCCAAGATCTTTAAGAACTCATGGCAAATAAACGACGACGGCTGAAAGGGCCTGAATGCTCAACAAATGAAATCAGTATCTGCTGATGCAAACAGCAACCTCTACAACAAAATTGTAGATGTATGACGCGACTTGTTCATGAAGCTAATGCCTGGAGTACAGACCAGTACGATGACAGTAACATCATCAGGGTGGCACTTGAACTGATTGCATAATCAAATGGGAGGCGCCAGTGGCATGTGCAGGGCTGAAGTGCGGCCCGTCTGCAACTGACGAAGACGGACAATACGGACACCTAGTAGTTACAGTTATCTCGTCAGAGCTACTAGAAGCTGAGGTGACCGCAGGAGACTCACGGTAGACTGGTCACACTTGAGCCAGCATAACAACAGGTCAAACCCTATGTCAGCTTTCATTTCTGAAGTGACTTTTGCACTATCTATGCAGCTCAACAGCCTGGCCTTACCCGCGATGTTTGCAGGCATGCAGCAGGCTGTGGCGACATCCTGTAGTTTCGTTTCAGACCTCTGTGTAGCAGTTCAAGGCATTCGCTGCCAGCCTGCCCGCAGCCAGAACGCCACCTTCGGCAGCCAGGACATGTGGCGATGCCTGCAATTGCAAGATCCTTCAACGGACAGTCTTTCTGCCACCCCTGTTTGCTTTGCTGGCCTGCGGCCAATGTGCTAGGTCACCATCCGTCTGAGGCCGGCCGTTGTAGCGCACGAAGGCCTAGACCAGATCGGTTAAGGTTTGGAGAGAAGCTGCTGCACCATAATGCACCTCTGCCCAAGCTGAGCACCAAACCCGACCCCGCAAGGATGGTATTGGAGGCTTGACAGGTGCAACTGTTCGGCCTACCTGAACAATCTGAACAGGGTCACTGAACATGCATTTGGGGCCTTCAAGCAAAACAAGAACTGTGGCCACCGCTTGCAGCTTCAGCTCGCCAGATGAGACCGCCTACGTCATGGTTACAGGAAGCTCGTCGAACAGTCTGGGTTTCATCTCATTCCCAACTTGCTGACAAGTTTTGGTACCTTGTAGATGGCCATCTGCACGTGAAATGGGAAGTCATTCCCAGCTCCCTGGCCCAAACTACTTGCTGGGGGGGGTGACGTTGTACCTGTGCTCCCGTACTCTCCCGCCTCGATGCCAGCGTTCAGTTGCACCCAGGTGTTCAGAGGCATCTCATGCCCATCAGCCAACCACCTTTCAGCTGACAAAGGCTAGCAGCCAAAGTGCTAGTTGCTTCGAGTAGAGTTGCACGTAGCAGCAATGCACCTGTGGAGCATCAGAGTTGAGAACAGAAGCCTGCACCGGCAGGAATCACAAGCTGCTGTGGCTTCCAAGGTCCCAGCCTGTGGAAACCTTCTGTCCCAAGCAGCGCCCGCTGCAGGTCCAGCCCGATCAGCTCACCTTTATCATTGCTTGCTATTGCTCTGCTGCGGAGCACGGCTGCTTGCATCTAACTTTTTGCGGCTTGCATTTGCAAGGGGACAGGCAAGCGCGCCTGAGTCATCTGGCGTATCACGCAGAGAGCTAGCTCCACCCTTAGCTCTAAACCCAAGTCTTTCGTCTATCCAGGCAAGCAGCGCACCTCGTTTCTGCGCTCATTGACCTCCTCCTGCAAGATTAATACCCAAGTCAAAGGAATGCGTGTGCATCCCAAAGACTACCTTTTAGTGCAGTCGTTGCTTAACAGAGTAGACTCCTCATGCTGTTTCCACCAGAAGTGCGCAACACCACGCAGAAGCCGGTCCACCTGACAAAGCGAGAATGACGGAGGCAACTTCAGAACCAGAACTCTGCAGGGCACCTTGATCCAGTCACGAGGGAGAGTCAAATCGTGCGAAACACTTTGCAAAGCTGACAGAACCTTGGCAAAGCTTGGAAGAAGTTGTCAAATCAACCAAGCTTGCCTTCGGATGGGAACACTGCTCCAGTTCCCAGAAGCGGCAACGAATTCAAGAACCTGGCATGTCAAAGTTCAACTAAAGGCATCACAAATTGCGACGGCAAATCCACTTAGCTGTACTTGTTGACAGGCGAAGCCTGTATGCATCTAAAAAAGGGGGCGGAGCGCGCAGTAGACATTTCTCGAATCATACCAGCATCTTTCACGGTGAATTTCTGGGGTGCACTTCTACAATCAAGCAGGCCCACTCCAAGCGCAAGGTCTGCGCCTCGCTAGAAGAACATACCACGCAAAGATCATTAAAATCTGCTTCTGCTGTTTTCCAAGAAGGCCACAGTAGGATAGTCTTCACTGAGATAATCACCTGCCATTTGATGTAGAAGCATACAATCCAGATCGAGAGTGCATGGGCGAGGTACTTCGGTCTCTGAGGTTGTCACCAAACTTCTCTCGATCAGCATTTAACCTTGTCATGCACAAGAAAGATGCTCTTACAATCTTATCCTGAGCACGATGCAAACCCACGCCGACCTTACAAGAAAGTTGTTGATCTCCACCGGGAAGTCACGAATGATGCCAATAGCAACGAGGAATGCGATCCCGTGGCCCGGACTCCTGGGGAATTCTCCGCGTTCAGAAGGCTTCACTAAGGTGACACAATCATGTAACACTTTCGCGAGCCCGTTAAATTTATTCCCACATGGCGGCCCCTAGAGGGCTCTCAGAAATCACACGCTTGTAAAAGACATCTCCCCAAAATGCCGTGCAGCCGTCACGCTCCTCGCTCGATGGGCGCGTGTTGTCCAACACAACTGGATTTGCACAAGCGAATAGAAAACCACTCTTCCAATCATCCATGCTACTCACGGGCTCTCGAGGGTTAAGGCCGGCTGGAAGGACAGGATTTTGCTGGTTCAAATATGCTCAATTGTTTTATGACTTCTCGTTGCCAGACATGTACTTCAGCGACGAACAAAACATGGCTCTTTCAAGGGGATCCCGCTTTCAGGATGAGCCGTGCATAGCCGTGCTTGGTTTGCAAAGTTTACCTCTTTCTGCTCTCACTGGGAATTGTCATGACGGACTTGTGGGCCCCGAAAGCAAGCGGGTGGAGTCTTTTCTTCCTTTTTTGTTTGTTTTTTTTGGTTCCCTTCCTTGTTTTCCTTTTCGGACGACGCTCCACGCCAGAGCTTGTGCGAGGACGCTGCACGCGAAAGCTCAATTTCGGCGCAAAGTGTGCGGGCGCTGCCCGCCCACAGCATGCACGCCAGAGCTTGATTTTGAGCAAAACTGTGAGGACGCTCCGCGCAAGAACACATTTTCATATATTTTCATATCATGAAAAGAAGAACTCAGAATAAGAGAAAGTACCTAAAAGGCGCTGCAGAGTCCCGGCAGGCTGGCTTGAATTACTCTCGTTGCGCCGATTGGTCTCGTGCCCAGCCACCGAAAACATCAAGATTTTGCTTTTTTTGTTTAGCAAGGTTTAGGGTTTCGGGTTTAAGCTTAGGCTTTAGGGTTGAGAGGTTTAGGGCTTGGATTAACGCCGTCGCCGCGTTCGCCACTTCTCCGCCTCTGGGTCGGCGCAGTGTCGGCGCACTAAGCCGGAGGCTCTTAAAGTCCGGCCTGGCCGTCATGGTCCAGTGCAGATGCATGCCTAGCTAAAGCTTTGCTTTATGGGGGTGCAGCCCGGTCCGCCGACCCACCCATTAAAAACCCTGGAACCATGCTTTTGGGTACTTCCCCCCCAAAATACGGAGGGTTTGAGGCATTTTGGGGGGGCCAACATCATCAGCACAGTTGGGCCTTTGTTTCTCGCTTTTGGACACCTCAACAAAACTAGGATTTTGGAGGGGTGTTGGGGCCTCCTATGTGTGGTGTCAAGAAGGAAATTGGAGGCCCAAACAGACCCCATTATGCTCATGATGCTGGCTCTTGGGGGCTGCAGGGCCCTTGAAGAACGCCATAAGCCCCAGCAAACGCTCAAAATGCGCGCTGTGGGCAGTGTTTGTGGCTGTAAACCTGCACTGCATGACAAGCATGCGAAAGGCTTGGCATGCATTGCCCAGGCCAAACCCTACAAACTGTTCATATTGCATGTTTTTTACGTGGTGTTTTGCTCGTATTTCCTGCATTCTTGTGGCTCCTGAGCTAGGATTTTGCATCCCCTTATGCTTATCAAATGCGTTAGATGTTGCTTCTTATTTGTAAAAGATGTGCTTGTGGGCTAGAACATGGTCAGCCTGCGCAGAGAACCGTGTTCAATGGCGTTTTTGATTGCTTTTCTTGGTCTCTCCTGGTCCTAATCAAGCCAAAATGGGCCGTTTTGAGTTGAACTAGCGAGAACAAGAACTTCCAAACCAACTAGCAGTTTTTTCGTGCGTTTCTCCCGAGCAGGAGCATCAGCAGGGCCAGGGTGGGCTTCGTTAGCAGATGATGGCTGGGTTTTGGAAGGGGGACGGCCAGGCCGGCCTGTGCCGCCAGGCCCGAAATAGCAGTAATCCGGCCTGGCCATCATGATCCAGTGCGGATGCATGCCTAGCTAAAGGCTAAAGCTATGCTTTATGGGGGTGCAGCCCGGTCCGCCGACCCACCCATTAAAAACCCTGGAACCATGCTTTTGGGTATCGAAAATTGAGGTGATGGTTGGATGTGTTTTTTGAGACTTCCCCCCCAAAATACGGAGGGTTTGAGGCATTTTGGGGGGGCCAACATCATCAGCACAGTTGGGCCTTTGTTTCTCGCTTTTGGACACCTCAACAAAACTAGGATTTTGGAGGGGTGTTGGGGCCTCCTATGTGTGGTGTCAAGAAGGAAATTGGAGGCCCAAACAGACCCCATTATGCTCATGATGCTGGCTCTGGGGGGCTGCAGGGCCCTTGAAGAACGCCATAAGCCCCAGCAAACGCTCAAAATGCGCGCTGTGGGCAGTGTTTGTGGCTGTAAACCTGCACTGCATGACAAGCATGCGAAAGGCTTTGCATGCATTGCCCAGACAAAACCCTACTATAAACTATGCATGTTGCATGTTGTTTGATGTGTTTTGCCAACATTTCCAGCACTGTTGTGGCTCCCAAGCTATGATTTTGCTGCAAATACGTTAAAATGTTGCTTCTGGTGAGCAAGAAAATGTACATGCGGGCTGATGATACTGGCGTACGGGGGCACACGCGCGCGCCGGTACGCCAGCATCATCAGCACAGTTGGGACCCCATTGTGAACAAAACCTTCCAAAGCTAAAGGCCCATCCCAAGTAGCAAGAACATCGTTTTTTCGTACACTTCTCACGATTAGGGGCTGGGCTAGGCTTCGTTTTCACAATGGCAATGGCTGGCGGCGGCCAGGCCGGCACTTGCCGTCAGGCCCTGCAAACTAGCAGTAAGAGGAATAATATCGGGAGCAACAGTAATAGTAACATGAACGAAAATCTGGACAGCAATTGTACTAGTATGAGTAGAAATGGTAATTTAAAAATGACAACAGTAACAACAATAGTATTATTCTTAATAAATACATAATAGCAGTAGTGATAAGAACAATACCAGCAAAAGTAATGGTGCGGGCCGTCGTGTCTGTGGCGCCAATGGTAGTGATCATGATTTTCATAATAAAAATGATAGTAACAGACAATCACTAGCAAAAGAAGAAGCATTTGCTCCTCTTTTATGTGGCTCGGGAAACCCATGCCTGCACCCGCCATATTTTGACAGTTGAGTGCCGGCCTGAGCTTCTCGAGCCCACGCTGCTGATTCGGGAAACCCATTTGCTTCTGAGATCCTCTAAGTCTCTCTCCAAAAAAACAAAGCAGCCATGGACATGTTCATCGGGTCAAAGCATACACACATGAGCAACATGAGCATCAAGCTTGTTCACTTCTGCCGGGCTTTAGCTTTTTGCAGTAGATTGAACACCTCTTCTTGGGTAGTGGAGCAAACATATGCAAACGTATGCACCATCAAGTCATACTGGCTGGAAGCACAGCCCGGCTTTGTCGGATCCTGGCATTCTTCAAGAGACCGTACTCCTTCTGGTCAGCTGGTGAAATGCGTAAGGAGCCCAGGCACGGACTCACTGGTATGAAGTCGAGGCCATATCACGCAGGGCTGAAAAGCCATGTCCACAACATCTGTAATGGAAATGGATAGCTGGAATCGTGACATCAACCGGATGGTCAAGACACTACTAATATCGTTCCATTGTGGCGCCGACAAAAAAGCAGGCGCACTATTAAGTGCCTTATCCACGATGCAAATCGAACTTTGGAACCGGAAAACTAAGAGGGCTACACCAGGAGCCCCTGGCTCGGATTTTTAGAAGAACCCTTTTCTTTGAAGAACGATTATGCACCGAGGGCTGATAGCTATCTCCTTCCAATCCTGGTTGAATCCTGGTTGAAGGATGTCCAACCAAATCGAGGCGATCATCAACGAGAGCTTCACTTGCGCCATCGTCTTGATGATGATTGCAACAGCAGGCATGCTGACCATGCATAGCATTCTACGGACCCAGGCGCGCTGAAATTCAGATCAAAGCAACAAAGCTGCGAATCATATCCCAGCGCTCCACCCTATACTCAGATGGAAGCGGACGCTTTTCTACCGGCTGCTGATAAGTCTCTTGCATCCGAAGATTTTGAATCAGCCAAAGCTTCCAGGAAAGTGCCTGCCTTCAAGCGCCTCACGTCTTTGCGCGAGCTTGGCTGGATTGAGCAGCGGACACGTCTCGCGGCACTCCCTGCGAGCCGCTGAAGTCGGCGTTGTGGTGGGCCGAGGAAGCTCACGAGCACGACGACTTGCTTTCCACGCTAAGGGCTTCTGCGGCGGTGAAGCAGCCTTCTTCTTCTTCTTCAGTTCCGGTATTGGCAGTTCCGTGGCGGAATGTGTGCGCCCAGGCGGGGGGCGACGACCGCTGATGTTTTTCTGACGTCTGGTCGTTTGGGGCAGACGATCAAGGTCGCAACGTTGCGGTGGCTTCGGCGGCCCTGAGCGGCAACTTGGAGGGGCTGAAGGACATCTTCGAATCAGACGGCTGCTCCATTTTTGCTCAGCGTCCAGGTGTGGAAGAGGCTAATCTGCCAGATGTTCTCGAACACTGGACTCTTCGTGAGTACGTGGAGTTAGCATTTTTGCGTGCCGCGAGAGGGTCAAGCAGACGTCACAGCTTGCAGGCTGTGTTGTTGTAGATGGAGAGAAGAGAATCGACGGAGACTTTTGACTTTGATTTCGGCCCTATGAAAGAATACTTGGATGTCTTGCGGACTCTGACGCTGAAAGGCAAGGCTTTTCATGTGTTCAGCTTCCAGAAGTGGAGCCGTCAGTTGCGGTTGGTCGAGGGCTGCTACAGCGGGAAAAATGGCGTGGTGTCGGCACTTTTGAAGTTCGGGGCTCCAGATGAGATTAGTCCGTTGTTCACATTCAAGACGGTCGGCATTCCTCATCACCCGCGGGTGTCTTCCTGGCCTCTGCGCGCTCTACTGGAGGCTCATGCTTTATGGATGGCTGCGGTCCAGAAGAAGGGCATTTTGGAAGGTCGGAGATTGCTCAGAAAGTGGTAGCGTGATTACGTGTTGTCGGCTGATCATTCTGTCATTCTTTTTCGTCCACTGCAAGTGCGATCTCTGCAGTGCTTCCTCTGCGAAGAGTCCTGACGGCCGTTCAATTTGGCGACATGCGACCCGGGATGGGGAGCTGCGGCAGACTGGCAGCAAATGTCATGGGGGCTTATCTGGGGTGCTCTTCTGGCGATGCGGCCTAATGATCGGGAGCTTCTCCCGCCCAGCGCTGACCGGTTTGGGTTTGCCTGTCCGTTCTCGAAAGGAAGAAAAAGCTGCTGCTCTGTGCTCATAAGACACGCGCCGGCACCCAAAAGGTGTGCAGATTCAGGCTCCTGCTCTCGAAACGGTCCTTCGCTGTGCTTGCTTGGATGTGCATTTGCAATTGAATTTGTTGTTTTGCTTGATCTTCTTGCTCGAGTGGATGCCAGTCTCTTTGTGTCGTTGCTAGCCTGTGGACCTGCCATGAGCTTGATTGACATCCAATTCATCGAGACCACGAAGTGGTTCCCGAACAAGAAGGATAACTTAACAGTGCAGAAACGACACAGCAAGGTATACAAAGTGAGACTTGCCTAATCGAACGGCGGTTTCCCGGCATCTGTGCCTATTGTGAGGGTGCAGGGTGTGAGCTTGGCATGCTGTCCGCGATTCAGTCTTAGTGTACACGTGTTTAAACCTGACTCAGGTCTACACGACGCACCATGTTCGAGTCGAGAGCGGGATGGTGATCATGTGTCCTAAAATGAAAACATGTGTTTTCTTCGCGTTCGCGTCGACAGCTCCTCGCATCGCTTAGAACGATCGTTTCGTCTTCTCACCTCCTCTTCGAACATATCTTCTTATTTCGGCGGGCGACCGTATCCTAATATCATTACACATAGATTAAGGTTGAACTACATGTGGGGTTCTCCGGTCCTGTAATTGTGATCCCACCGGTAGTCAGAGTACGTAAACCCTTTAAACGCATGTTGACAAGCTCTCGCAATGCATTTCTAACACTGTTTCTGCTGGCAGGTATTTGGCTACTAAAAATGTGCCGCACATACAATCAACGGGCACACGTTTTGGGAAGCCCAACAATCGCATACTGTGCATGGTAGCCATTCGTTTACAAAGGGGTATTGGGCATATCGAGAGCGATCAGGGTATACTGTATACTACCAGTCTGAACCGCAAAGAACCCAAATGCGTTTTGGGAAGCCCGAAAAGGGCATACAGCAAATGGTAGCCATCGGTTGCTTGGGCTTTTGGAAGGCGCTCTGGGAAGCTAGGAATACGCATATCGGGGTATACTTTTGGTCAGCACCAGACAAAGTGGCCAGAATGCGTTTTCGGAAGCCTAAAACATACAGAATGCCAATTGTGGAGATCTGTTACTTGGGTGGGCATGTCAAGAGGGATCGGAGTACACTATTGGTCAGAATCGCAAGGAAAGAACCTATGCAGTTTGAAAAGCCCAAAAACGCATACAGACCGTTGTGGCGAGAACAGTGTCCTGTCAAAGATGGAGACGCCGAGTTGTTGAAGGTCCTGCGCAAAATGCTACACATGGCAACAGGGCCAGGCCGTGATCGATTCACAAATGCGAGACACCACAAAGGCACCACAAACCTGCAGAGATATCCAGAGCAAGGGTTGGACTCTTTTGCAAGCATGGCAAACGCTCTGCGGCAGGGCCCTCTGCCCCACCCCAAGATAACGTCGCAGATCGATGACGCGGAGGTCAAGCTTGAAGAGCCTCCAGCTGCTTGCTTCAGTCGCACACCGCTGTGGTTCTTTGTTCCAGCCTTTGTCCAGTCAAAGTCTGCAGCGAAGCGGTCCTTGAGATCCTTGCAAGCATCCCTGTACCTGGGGGATGACGATTGCCTTGGTCGTACTCCCAGACGCTTCCACATTCCAAGTGGGGCACTCTTCCTTGCACGTGTAGGCACGGTCAAGGATGGTTAGCTCGCACCTTCGAGCAAGGAATGTAGAGCCTGTTTTCTGTTCTACAGTAGCATGCTATGCGCATGATTGTGCAGACCAAGGTACATGCCCGCAATAACGTGCTGAGCAAACTCACGAGGAAACTCAGCGACATTGTCGATGACATGGGCAAAACCACCGCCAAGACTAAAGTCGACGTGAACATACCTCGTGCTTCTGCAACGAGCACTTGCTGATGCTTGCGCTGGGGTTTCAGCGGGGCACGGAAAGCCCTTCGGGACGGCGCTTCTTACGCCACCCTTGGAGTCGGTGTCAATAACCTGCCGATCTTCGAGAACACGAAGGACGAGCGCAATCTGCAATCACATGCAATCACTATACTTCTAAGGGTGCAAGATGGTGCAAGCTGGTGGAAAGATCGGCCTTTGCGTGGGTGGTTTCAAACTCATTCTCGGCCTCATCGAGGGCCTTTGCTCAAGCAGATTCCATGTGAGCTCAGGATGTCCTGATGTCGCTTGGCCTTCTTCCAGTAAGTCCTTGCTTGCACCAAGAGGCCCATCCTTGGCACTTCTACCTCTTGTACGCCTCTTCCACAAAGCTGCTACTGCTCTGTGCCATCAAGAATGCTGAGTAAGGATCTCGATAGGGTAGGCCACAATGCAGCAGTGGGGGCCTGCTCCAAGTAGAGCCTCAGCTTCCAAAGTGCAGCATAAGATGTTGCACTGCAAGCTTTCTCTGCCCACCTTGTCCCGCGAGACGCGGTGGACAGAGGACTCCACGAAAAGAACAGCACGAGGCGGTTGCTGCGTGCAAGCTTCGGCTACGTAAGTGATCACAAGTTGTCCGGACTGCTTACACAAAGATGGCCTCAGCCTCGTAGAACGCAATGAGACACTTCTGGTAGTTTCGAATATCAGCCTCAAAAAGTTACATCGATTCACTTTACAAGCTTTCGTGACTGTGGAGTGCATTCCACTGAGTCTGGAACCCATGCCGCCTGAGTGACAAGGGGCTCAGAGCAACGTTCTGCCCCTTTGGCTCAAGGGCTCGCTGGCAGCTCATGCCTCATCGACATCCGTCATGGCCATCACATGTTCTTGCGGCACTATGAGCACCTTACGGGCAATTTCAACAAACAGGTGGCGCAACATGCAAGCAAAGTGAAACCACATGCTTGTTGCTGGCACCTGGCCAGGAACAATAGATCGGTTTTGCGTTTCCACGCACAGGTACCTGAAGCACATGCGGCTGCGGCTTGACCAGTCCAAAATCAATTGCCATCTTCCCGGGGTCGGACGCATGAGGCGAGACAGACATGACAGCGTCTTTGCGGAAGAACTTCTTGCCTAAACACACATGGCTGTTGGTGCTAGGCATCAAATTCTGCATCGCGCTGCATTCTGCAATCTTAGCACTTGGGTCTGAAGGCCGCACTTTCCATACAAAGGTTACATCTTTCAAGATTGACCTTGCCAGGCACTTCAATACACCACCTGACTTCTCACTGGCTTGGTCATTTGCCTGGATGCGATTTTTGTCGTTTTTCTCCTGCTTTAATCGCTTCTCTGCACCTTTCCTGTCAGGCTCATTTTGGCACGGTTGACGTTGACAGAAAGGCAAGGCCTGGAGTCCATCTTCTTGTCTGCATTCTCATACCAGCCCAAAGCGTACGCCTGCGGGCAAGAGCACCACTCAGGTTCCACTACATGGTAAAATGTCTACCAGTGAGGTTCTCAACACAGCCACCCTGTCATCCTCACCTCATCCTCATCCTCTTCTAACATCTTGAAGCGGTCGCCCCTTTTCAAGATGTGCTTCTCGAAATTAGCATCATAGTCCTGTTGACATCCGGGCAGGCAATACCCAACTGGTTCATGGCCACAATTGCCGCATCATGCCTGGACCCCTTCGATTCGCTCACGGCGAATCAACTCTTCCAAAGACACGTCATCATCCTCGTAGTAGCCTCAGGTACTGGATTTAGCAGCTGCGAATAAGCTGTTGCTAAGGGCCGCAAGCCTTGCGAGCCTTTCTTATCCTTGCCACCAGGAACGGCGTTGGCAGTGCCTGGATCAGAAGGGGACATTCCAGCTCGGCGTTCGGAATTGCCCTCTGCAGCTCATTACTTTCGGAGGCCTCGTTTGTTCCTGCCTTTTGTGTGTACGGAAGTGGATTGGACCTGAGAGAAAGCGAGGGCTGCATGCAGACAAGCAAGTCCAGCACTCACTGGCTGGGCTGCCCTGCTGACTCAACCAACTTCTTGCTGCGCCCTGCTGCGTCCACCTGCTCAAGGACCTTCAAGAGGGCCGACATGCCGTGCGATGTTGGACCCTGATCTGTTGCAAGCATTTGCAATCTACAGTAAGCCAATCTAACGACAAGGGCGCTGCCTTGACGTTGTCAGTTGACTCGTCAGGTGGAGGTAAGGTGAACGCCTTGCTGGTCTGCTCACCTTAGCTTTCTGAGTAGTTTTCTGAGTCCTCCGCGAAAGAGACAGCAAGGCTTCGGCCTGCAGCCTGATGCTTTTCCAGACGACGGTTCAGCTCTTCGTACCGTGCCATGTCTCCACCTTAATTCGAGGCGGAACGGGGCAAAGCCTGTGTTCATTGTATCTGTTACTAGCTAAGAAGCTCAACATGGCCTCCATCGCCAAAGCACCCAGCTTGTTTGGATCCACATCCTCCTCAACATCCTTACAAACAAGTCAGTCTGCAGCCCTTGTCATGGCAATCGAGAACCAAGGACGTTCCTCTGCAACCTTTGAAGTTGACTCGCTGCCCTCTGGCTTTGCCGAAGCTTTACTGTACTTTGACCTTGTGCAAACGCCACCCAGAACTTGACTGCTTGCACATAACATCAGCAGGTCACAGGCTGCAGCTAAGCTCCTCACTGCAGCTTGCGAATGATCTGGCAGCAACACATGCTACCCTACTTCAGCATGAATGGTGAGAACGGGCCTCGTCTGCATCCTCCTCAGCCTCCTCAACCTGAGCCTCAGAAGCCTTCACTCGGCTGAGCACGGCCTTTGCTACCTGAAAGGCCACGATCTTATGGACATTGCTGATGCTCGTTCCCCATGCGTACTCGCACCTGCTCCTTCTTCCGCTCTGCATTCCTGGAGCTGGAAGACCTACACGCCAGAGCTCTGGACCATGTGCAGCCCAAAACCAGAAATCTGAGGGCATCACGAGCGAGACCTGAAACATTGAAGACTCAAAAAAAGTATCAACTTGGACAAAGGCAGAGGCCTCGATCGCGACCTGCGGCGCCGCCGATCTCTGTCTTGGCCCCGGCTATGACTGCGAGCGCGAGGCGAGCGCGGCGACCGACTTGGGCTGCGCCTCCGAGCCTCAAAAGATCTAAAATTGTGCTTGCTCACAAAGCTGCTCGCAATCATCGGCCCGTGCTGCCTCTTCTGAGGTCTCCTGAAATTTCCAGGTTTGGAAAATCTCAGCATTCTGCAAGCTTGGCACGCCATCCGCCACCACTCGGACCACCCCGGTTAGGCCTTGGTCGCCGCACTTCTGCAGAGAACCACAAAGATATCAACGCTGAGGCCATTTGCCTCTGATCGTCTGGAGAAGTCTTATCCGTTGGGCGGTGAAAAATTGAGATTTTGAGTGTGGCTTTAAGGTCCTGCACGGTTCTTAGACAGCAACCTGCTGGCGGAAGGACGTGCGGGAGTCTTTGGCATTTTTGCGGCTGGGAGACATTGTTTGGAAACCAGAGCAGAAGAGGGGATAATGAAGATTCTGGAGCGGAGACGTCTGACAGCGTCTCGCAGCCTCCGGAGGGGTTGCAAAAACTGGGGAAATGACAACGGAAACTTCGGGAAACTTTCTGGAGTGCCCTGAAAGACCTCTCCAAGGTCCCAGGCAGGCTGTGCAACCCTTGATGCTGCTCAAGCTCGCTTAAGCCTAGACATGCCGAGGAAGGTTACGATCGAATGCTATGGCCGATGTGAGCATCAAAAGGCGGAGGCGGAACTGACACTTTGACAGGCATTCTCAGGCTGCCGCCCACCTGGAGGCCGCAGACTATCGTCATCTTCACCCGATCGACCTTCACCCAGTTCAGAGATAAGCGCTCCTCTGGTCAAGCTGGCACGCAGTCGTGGGGTCCGCACGTGGAGGTCGAGATGCTTCCTGTATGGGGAGACGCAAAGCTCTTGAGCTGACATGCGTAGTTGCTTCAGGCTGGCCTTCTGCCGTTCTGCGTCGTTGCCCACATTGGAATCCTTTGCGGGAGATGCAGGGTCACAAAACTGCATACAGCAGCAAGGCAAGCATGCAGCCTTCCGGTTCTGCATTCGCTTTCTCCAATCATTTTTCGCCGCCCACGGAGTCCCAACACCTGCATGAGCATGAATGCACGTGGCATTCACAATGGCCTGCAGTGTACGTACATCTCCGCTCAGGACCGGGCACAGATGCTTGGGGATGGAGCTGGCACTTGCAGACTGTGGAACCTCTGAGGCACAGCTTTGCTCGGCTTTCGGATCTCTTGGCGGGAAAAATTAATGAATGCTGAGAGCTCAGAAACCAGCAGGTAGGTTGGACTCTTCCCCTCGAAGGAAAGGATTGTACTCCTTCTCGCTGACCTGCTGAAGGGACAGCAAACCAGCTGAGCGGCGAATTTGGCAGCAAGAAAAGCACAGGATTTCTGCTGCGCACCGCACCTTGCCTTCGCTTTGTCAGGATCTGGCTTTAATTTCTCCTCTTTCCTCAGCTTTCCACACAAGTCATGACAGGTCGGATCACGCCTTGCCTACTGCCTTGAGTCTCAAGCGAGCGCTCTTTGCCCATCGAACTGAAGAAGTCAACCTTGGGTATGTTGAAAGTTGAAACTGCCAGTTGGATGTTGTACCAGAACAACTGTGGGGGCTGTAGAGGAAGCCCTGAAGTTTGCTGTGGTCGTTCCACGCCTCACTTTTTGAAGACCTTCACCGCTTCCGAACATTGATGGCATAAAGCCCTACCGCCGCATTCCTCTGAATTTCGGGGGCTCTTCTGGCCAAGGTCACCAACACGCACATTAGGATTTGATGAAAAGTGCCCCTGCACGATCAGACCCCAAGATCATGCTAAACCGGACGCTTGACGCTTTGGCTTGCTCAAATTGTTTTTCACATCATGTAGTCCTTCTCGTTCCGTTGCAATCTTTCTGCTGAAGCATGTTGAAGAAGTTATGCGACTGCAAAGCAGCTTGGAGAAAATGTCGGTCTTGCCACGTGCTCGCTCATGCAGGATTGACATCTGAGGTGCAGTATGATTTCTGGGGGTGCAATTGTCCAGCGGCACGCGAGCCCAATCTGAAGCCGTTCCCAAGCTCAGCAGGATGCAGCAAAGAGGAGCTAACACTCCATGCAGACAACCTGGATTCACTTCGCATCACTAACCTATCGCCCATGCCTGGGGAATGGGATGAAAGGGGCAGAAAAGGCTGTAAACTAAGTGATTGATTGCCAAAAATCCACCGAGGCCGAAGGCCTGGGGCATCTAGATCTATGATCTACGGACCCCAACTGGGGAGTAACTCCAACCCCCTGTAAGGCCCGGAACGCGCCTCCCGAAAATTGACGTCGATCGTTTTTCTAAATGTTCTGGTCATTTGGAAGGTTTGGCCTGGGGCGAGGGGGCATTCACCGTAGCGACCAAATCACAATGGCATGTTCAACAACATAACCTGTACTCACGGTACCTCAAACGGCCCGTGGGGGATGAGAATAGGCAACTTACATCAACATACATGTCGCGGCAGCCCCATTGCCCGAGCAACTTCGGCGGTGGCCAGTGTGTCTTCTTCCTTTGGCGTGCCTGGGCACATGCTCGCGAAATGGTTTAATGATAACACTCATGCAAATGAGTGCCTATGCTGTAGACCCCGGTTCCGTCGATGAAGTGCACGACGTGTCTTCTGTTTAGAAAAGCCCTTCCCAACAAGCAGCTGCTGGGACCATGTGATGGGCAGAGGAAACAAATGAGCACATCTTCCAAAGACTAGGAAAACTGTGTTGGGTGGGGGGCCTGCAGCCGTAGTCACATTTCTTGGACCCAAGCCGCGACAGCTGGACCCTCCCTCCCAATTTACCTTTCAAAGTACGTTGCGTGTCTAGAGCTGCAAATAACACCAGCTCCAACCCAGACACACGACCGACCAAAAAGTAAAAGTATGCATGTGTTTATAGATATCTAGAGATGGATAAAACATGCATACCTGAATTGCGGAGTAGAAGCATGGTATTATCTGTGGCGCTTGACGAGCCCTAATTGGACAGCGGAACGGGCTGAGCAGACAGAATGATTGCGGGAACAGCTGCTGATGCTGGATCACCCTGCTTGGCGGGCGGAGTGCTGCTCAGACACGCTCGCACACCCTGTCAGTGCACTCTCTGTGCAGGTGCGAAAGTTGTAGAGTGCGCGAGTGAATGAAGTGCATGAGAGCATAGATGTGCAGAGATGGTACTATGATGCACGGTGCTGCGAGGATACGGACCTTGAACATGCTGTCAACAGACTTAAGCAGCAACTCATGCCAGGATCAATTCCACATCATGCCCAACGACCACAATCTCAGAATAATTTCGCAGTGGCTGTCGCTCTATTCAAAAAAAACACTTTTAATGCGAAACCCCTGCGCGAAACCCTTGCGCGAATTCTACGGCCCAGAGTCTTTTTTTTCTTGCAAATTATTGCTTCCACAGACCTAGGATGAGGATGACCTTCTGCTCGACGTGAGGGAGTAAGACATCTGTCGTCCCCCTGAGGCATCAAGGCAAGGAGCTGCTGGCGTTTTCTGCTGACAGCCTTTTGCAGTTGCAACATGTTGCAACGCTTCACGCGGCCCATGGGCCTGAAAATTGCACTGTGGTTTCCGTGACCCTTCCGTGAGCCTTCAGCGAACCCTCCCCGAAATTCCCGTCCCAAGCTTCAAAGACCGACCTACATCACGCGTCTTGCTGTTAGTTTCGAATAGTTTCAATTCCTCAGTTGTGCGACCTGAGGCACTTCTGTCATGACAGACTCATGTTGAGAAATTCTCAACGCTATCAACACCATATTTGCAGTCCCCTGAGCCATCTGATCTTATGGGTTGATTAA